>JASCZW010001981.1:154892-333831 GCA_034211315.2 Aedes japonicus
TGGTGCGCAAAATGCTTCTCACATTCATCTGCTTCAGTCGATATGGGTTCTTGCTCGGGCACTTCTTCGATGCGCCAAAAACGCTGGACAGCATCATACACGTCTTCGACGGTGACGGTGTGGGAATAGGATGGACCTTGATTACACGTTTCTTCATATTCTCCAGTAAACACCCAACCAAGATGTGTGTCTCGCAACTCTGGAAGATGTTCTGCTAGTTGGTACTGACCAGACTTGGGTAGCTTGAAAAACAGACCGTTGCCAATCAACATATCGACTTCTTGAGGAGAATTGAAATTGGGATCCGCTAGCCGGAAACCGGGAGGAATACACCAATCACTAGCATCGATCTCGGTGTTCGGAATAGCACCAGTTACTGAAGGAGTAACAATGCACTCTACCGCTGCTCGGTAGTCGCTACATCGTGAATGAATGTTCACGACGGTTTTCTGCAAGCTATTGGTCGTACGGTTGTTCACGCCAGATATCTTCACATTTGCTGGCAAAATCTTTGCTGCAATATCATCGGCCATGCGCTTCGTGATGAGGTTCACTTGGGACCCACAGTCTAGAAGAATTCGACAAAGATGAGGCTTACCTTGGCGATCAAAAATGTTTACCACCGCTGTTAGCAGGAGTACATTCTTCTTGGTCGGTGCGGCTTGAACTGAACAGGTCGATGTAACGGCACTTGTAGATGCATTGGATGGGCCAGCTTGTGCTTCGGAAGTCCTTGGCTTCGGCGTAGGAACCGAGTCGGACATTTCGTTCTTCCTGCCCTCGGCTTGTTCTGGTTTGAATCTAGCATCATCATGAAGTTGAGTGTGATGACGCTGACGACACTTCATACACTTTTTGTCTGACGGACAGTCGCGCATTCGATGACCTTTCATCAGGCAATTGAAGCACATACCCAAAGACCGAGCTTTCTCTACTCGCTGGGACACACTCAAACTTTTCAGCAACTCGCACTGAAAATTCTTGTGGGACTCACCACAAAAATCACATACTTGATTTGAGACACCGCCACTACTGCTTGAGGCGGCTAGGATCTTCGGATTGAACTTCGACTGCGTTGGAGCTTTCAGGTTCTGTTGTTGTACACGAGGGGTTGCATATTGATTGGATGCTTCACAGTTTTCCAGAATATCACACTGCTGCTTCAGAAATGATATCATGGCGTCGTACTTTGGCAACTTTCCGCGAACAATGGTCGCTTCCCACTGCTTCCTCGTGGCTGTATCTAATGCTGATGCTAGTAAGTGGATGACAATTACCTCCGACATACCAAGAAGATCTTGCTCCAAGTAGCGTAGACTTTCGATATGCCGGGTGCATTCATCAACCAGCTGACGTAGCTCACGGTAGGATTCTTTGCTCATTTTCCTCAACGATAGCAGACCACGGATGTGGGTGTTGATGATGACTCGAGGGTTTTCGTACCTCTCTGTTAGAATTTTCCATGCGTGCGCATAGTTATTCTCGTTCATCGTCTTCGCGTCGAGAATTCCGGCTGCTGCACCAACGAGAGCTTTATCCAAATGGTACAGTTTTATAGCGTTGGTATCGTTCGAATTGGCCATGATGTCAAGGAACATCGCTTTGAATTTCGGCCAATTTTCGTAGTGTCCATCGAAAGTTGGAATCGGTGCTTTCAATGGCTGTTGGTGCACGATCACTTGTTGACTAACTTGCGAGTTTGTTGTTTGTTTTTCCGTTTTCGTCGCTTCCATGAGCATTTCCTCCACGTACGCTGACACTTCATGGTACACGTTTTCGAAGACCTCATACGCTTCATCGTGCTCTTCCAACTCATCTTCGGAAAGCATTCCAGCCAACTTGTTGTGGAACTCATTAAACTCCGTGTAAGCGGCATCAACATTCTTCGCGTACACTTTTAGTTTCGCAATCGGCACCGACACACTGCGATCAATTACGATTTCACGAATTCGCTTCACCTTATCCACCGCTTTGGCACGCTGCCGGTTTAAAACACTAATTTTCTTGTCTATTGTCACTGATCCGCTTTATCCGGCTCGAAGGACCAATGTTCCGTCCGGGGGAACGAGCAAAGTGGACTGTAACACTTTTTCGGGAGTAGGCCAAAGCTAGAGGATAAGGATCCTCGCTGGGCGCTTTGCCTTCGGTGGACACTCCGCCAGTGGAGTGGAAACACGAGCTAGAGTAGTTCGGACTACTCGTTGGATACTCGGTTTTCTTGAAGCCGTGTCACGTTACGACTTCTGAACCTACTACTTCAGACTTGGGACACTTGCTGTGAATGAATAAGGCAACATTTACTTTTGAACACTATTTATTTAGAACTTTTACTTTTGCGTCTACACACGTTGGAATCTAGTTTCGTTCTGATATTATGGACTGCAAACGGACTGTACGCTTGGTTGCTTTGACAAACCAGGTAGCATCTTTATTGCGTGCTTCGCCTTGCACATGAGAAGTATATAGGAGTATAAAAAGGGGTTGGAGCTAAATGGCCTTCAACATCACTTGCGTATATACCAGGTAGCAAAAAAAGACACAAACAAATGTACAAGCCTAGCATGACTTCTTCCGGTACGGAACACAATGCAATGATAAAATTTCGGGCCACTGAAAATTGGCCATTCGTCCCTTATGAAACCAGTTTGGCTTGTCTCGTGTGCTATATACTAGTGTTGAATAGCATGGCCCAGAAAGATGAGGATCACAAAAGTGCAGTATTGAACAAAATTCATAAGAATGGACGAATCCAAAGCAAAATTATAGAACTATTTTATAAAAATTTTAACCAACCATATGTGTATACATTAGATGATACCATTATTACTATAAACTAACGTGGTCCTACGTGAACCTTGCGATTATATCCCTGATATATTCCACCACTATTTTTTGATAGTAATGCTGCTACAAAATATGAGGAGCACGAGATCCATGTCGTGAAATTGCTTCTTTTTGCTTATGCTAGTCAGACGATGTACTTGGAAGAGAAGGTGTGTGATGATTACTAAGAAAGACCGAAAAACGGGAGGCCGAACAAAACAATGCCGAATCACAAAAAGCCGGATAATCATGAATACTAATTTTGTCTTTGTTTCACTCAAATGATTCAAAAAGTGTTCAAGTATCCGCACGCACAATCATACCAAGGCTGGTGTGGCCTATGCCTTACACAGTAATTTTCTTCATTGTATTCGGTGCATGGCTACAAACACCTCTGGGAACATCGTTCAAGTATCAAGTATGAAAATTGCACTTGTCTGCAGCCTTCGATAAGCTCAACCAGTCTATTTTTATTGCAAAGTTTCAAAGCTTGGAAACTCTCACATAGTCTCTCATGGAGCTCTTAAAATGGTTTAGTTCCTATTGTCCAGGACGTCATCTATCAGTCACTGATTGCATGTGCGATTTTTTTCCTACCACGTCAAAGATCCTCAAGTGGGTCATGTAGGACAGCTCGTCTTCTTGATATACTTCAAGTATAAGCAGGTCCTGAAAGGTTCCAATGACATCAAGATTTTGCTACGAATCCAGTCAATCAACGATTGACTGATTGATTATTTTCGACTACCAGCATCGAGACAAGACGATCGAACAGTAAAACCGAAAAATCTACCACCGAACCCTATTCCGAATTGATTCAAACCAGAGACCATGTTGTTTTTTTGTAGTCAAAGGAACATATCTTAGTCCTTATTGTCTTGTGAGAAATGACTATATGTACTCGGATTGAGCCACCGAGTATGAGCTTGGAATAAGGAAAACTTGGTTGGTCTTTATTTATGTGAATTTTCATTTTATATTTGATGTTCTACAGTTTGAATTGGTGGTTCTAATGCATGGTATTGGAGTCATTTTTTGCAATGAATCCGGTTTTGACTGATAAAGGGGGGCGCCTTTGAAGAGTGCTCCCACGCTTCAAAAGGTTTAAACAGCGGAAACTTTCAATAAAACTCTATTCATTGCCAACAAAACAAACAATGACAACTCTAACAACAACGAATAGTTTGTGATTATTCAAAACTGATGAAGTAACTCAACATACACTAAACAAAGGATAAGGGATATACTACAATAGATCAAATTAATCCTCAACAGAGGAAAAAACCCAATGCAATGAAGGAAACAGAAATTTACTGATCAGCAGAAACAAACGAAACCTACACGCGCAAACGCCCGTAAGGCGTTTAATTTCATTTCACATTTACGACCACGTAGGGCACATAATTTCATTTCACATTTACATTTAATCTCCGTTTTCGTAATACAGGGTTTTACAACTAAACATAATATTAATTGCGGTATTAGTTACATTAGAACGATCGCTTGTACTTTCAACCCAAGGCGTCAGTCCGTGATATACGATCTACTTGCGTAAAACCTACGATGGTAAACACAAGGAAGAAACATTGTGGAGGCAAATGAATTACGAACTGTATCAGTTGCTGATAAAATCGTCCACCGTCTGTATTGCAAAAATCTATCGAGTACGTAGCCTGATTGGTAATAATCTTTTTTTTTATACAGATCTTGATTTTTATCAGAAAATATACTTACTAATAATAGGCGTATTTTGTGAACCCGTCTGTCCATGGTATACTGATGTTTGCAATTACCGATGGAATATCAGAATTACACGAACGAATATCTACATATACAGCTAACGTTTGATAACTGTTTTCCAAGCCTAAAAGATGATTTTGTTTCATGTATTATATATACAAGTGTGGTGGACATATACATTGACATTGGCTTACCATAAACCTTCAGTTTGTAAAATGACGCTCCCAGTGCTGTATCGTCAAGCAGTTTGGAGTTTCCAAATGCGTACCATTTCGGCATTTGTACGTCAATCACACGATCGTTATAGTTATTGATATCTACACTCAACTTGAAGGCTTTGCTTGTTTTTGGAAATCTGAGCAACAAGTGCGTCCAAGACGGGTTCTGCTGTTTAATATCATGAAGGTTGATTTGCGCAATCCGGCGGTCATTCTCGGCCGGCGGTAGGATTCTACTATAATTGTATAGTTGCGTCGCAGTGGAGCTAAAATGAGATATTGTTAGTTCAGGAGTTGAAATCTCGAGAGACCACATGGAGAAATATATGTTTGACGGGGTAAAAGTTGTAACAAAAATAATGGTTGTAGAATCAACAAACATTATTTTGATTCCACAATATTTCATTTGTACTAAAACTACTTGATGTTAAAGTTATGTTATAAAACATTTGAATCAATTGTAAATATTTGCGAGGCCGTCAATCAAAAAAATTTACATTTGAATCGCAAAATTATTTCTATGCAAGCATGATTTTCCTTACCAATATCGCATAGTTGATGTTGTTTCTAATGCCGAGCATCCCAGAATCCAACTGTCCGAGTCCAAGTTTATGACTTCTGCCTTCATATACTGAAAAATTATGAATATATTATATGACTGACGATTAAAAATGCAAGGGGAAAGGTTTACTAGTGGTTCCACTAGTCAAACTTCACTCGAATAAGCTCTCAAGCTTCGTTAAAAAATGCCCACTAGAAACTGATACAGATTTTTAATATGGATCGTTCTCTACTGCAATAACAGAATATAGTACAATATCTCTGATGCGATCTCTAGTTACTTCACCGATACTTGTTGTATATAGTATAGTTATATAGTTTGTTTATTCTCCAGTCATTCGATAGCAGCAATGACCTTTGAAGTTTTATCTCTTTCTAATCGGCTACAATTATTTTAGTTTTCCGCGATCTAAGTGTTTTGTTCCTGCTTGTAATCAATCTACTATTTTCAATATCAGATTAACAGTTTTTAAATTATTGCTATCGATCTTCACTAGTAAACTTGGCATCGCTTTTTAAGTAGCAAGTACCATCCAAAAGGTTTAGTAAAGGATAGTACTAAATTTTTCTAAAGTATATAATTTTTCTAAAGCCCCGTACGCAGCCAAAAAGTAATCGGCAAATAAATTTTGTACGGATTGTTCAGAAGAGATCTTTTACTTAATTTGAGATCAAAGAGACATGCGTCAGATTTTAAAATAATTTAACATAGTCTTTATATTGGTAAAAACACTACAATACAAAACATAATTTTTCTTCTTATTCTTATTCTATTCTATATACACAGAGAACAGACATCCAGGCTCGAACATTTTGTTTTCAATTTACTGTGTAAATTTTTGAAAGCAAACCGGAAAAACAACGCCGCCTACTATAGGTTTCACCAAACTAAAATTGACAAACTATAAAATCGCACGCGGGCAAGTGGCGCCATCATAATACGATTCACCAAAACTACCAGAAAAGAGCTGTAATTTTAAAATGGCAGTTACAGAAATTTACACACGAAGGGCACTCTAGCTTGGATGTCTGTTCTCTGTGCTCATTTTGCGTTAGCAATATCATTAGTATAATCAGTAAATGAATGGCGCCAACTATTTCTACACCAATGGCTGTTCTCCCCATATATACTCACCCTTTCATTGCCACTTGATTGTAGAAAAAGTCGATTGCCAGTTGTAGGGTTATTTGTACTTATTAGTGATCGCATCAACGTTATTCCTCTGCAGTTATTTCTCCGTTATTTTCTTTTCCTATTGGTATTTATTATCTCGTTATCGCTCGCATAGTTCCTGTTAAGTTATAAATCCTCTCCGTCCTCACAAATTCTTACTCGTGCAAAACCCACCGTCCCAGTTCTGATTCCCGCTGAAACAAATAATATGCTCTATATTGTCCATTGAAGTTTAGAAGAAAAAATAATACAACGAGAAGAAAATCGACTCTAATCTATCTAAACTTACGATTGAAGGAAATTAGTCTCTAGAAGCATATTTAAGCTCATCTGTTCCGCACCAAGCGGGGAAGACTTATTCCTATGCTCAATGATTTTATTTTCTCCAATCCGTACAACCTCATAGCGAGATGCAACGAAACAAAACGGAAGATTCAATCAGCTACCACAAGATGCCTTCGAATAATAGTGTTGTAAACAAACATTCTTTACAAAATAATCGATCGCATAATTATTTCGCAAGCAATAAAACAAAATTAGTCGTAATGCGCAACCTTCATATCACTGACGTTACTAATGTTATCGAACTTTATTTTATTCTGATTACTTTTGAACTGCGTACTGGGAGTTCCAGGGTGGGACACGAAATGCGAAAGAAAATAAATTTATTCAGCATTCCTGTCTCGTAGCACATAAATTTGTTATTTCATTTGGAAAATCTGCAACCAGACACCTGAAGAACTCAGGGTGTGAGGATGAGGGTGCCAACTCCTTGACGTACTTAAAACCCACCCGTGGTTACCATTCGGTATTACTTCGGGCACCCACTATGTCTAATTACTTAGGGCTTTAGTAGTTAGGTGGTCCCTGCGACCTGCCTTTGGTTGTTTCGCCATTTTTATTGGAGATCGAGGACGATCTGAGTGCTGCTACGTGTACCGCATCCCAGACGTCCCAGTCCTGGCACATCTTCTGGACCAAATTGTCCGGAGTCGTGTTGTGACCGCTTACGGCAAACATGCCGGATCTCGCGCCGTCGAAGCGAGGGCATGCGAAGAACACATGTTCCGCAGTTTTCTCGACTCCCTCGAATTCGCTGCATGCGGAGGACTGTGCATGCCCATATATTTGTGCAGGTATTGTCTAAAACAGCCGTGGCCAGACAATATCTGCGTTAAGTGGAAGTTCACTTCGTCGTGTCGCCTACCGACCCACCCGATTAATTCCGGGATTAGTCGGTGGGTCCAGTGACCTTTGGTGGAATTGTTCCATTCCTTTTGTCACTTAACCATGCATGCAGCTCTAGTGATCTTCCGAATACATCTTGTTCCTCGTTGTCCGAAGTACTCTACGTCTCCTTTTATGACCATGCCTATTGGCATCATCCCCGCAAGGACGCAGACCGCGTCGCGCACTAACCACTCTTAGGCACATAAGCCTGTGCGTACTCTCTAGCTTACTAACGCAGCTCTTGGTACGCAAGGCGGTGATCCATGCCGGCCCGCCTTACCTAAGTATACACAGGGCGGCACTTGCCAGGAGTTTACGCTTACTCCCTTGCACCGCCGAGCTATTCGACATCATGCGGGATAATGCCGATATAGCCATAGAGGCTTTCTTGCAGGCGTAATCGACGTGACTGACAAGGGACAGCTTATCGTCGATCATGACCCCAAGATACCTCAAGAATCTCTACAATTCTATTGTGCAGTTACCTGCAGCACTGATCGTCGCATGTTGCTCCGATTTCCGATTATTCACCACCGTGACCTCAGTCTTATGGTGGGCCAATTGCCTGGAGCTCATCCATCTCTCCACAATGCCGATGGCCGTTAACTCGACCTCTTCGATGGATTCACCACATATCTCCAGGGTGCTGTCGTCCGCAAACCCGACTATCTTCACCCCGTTCAGCAACTCTAGCCGCAGTGCCTCATCGTACATCATGTTCCAAAACACCGGACCCAGGATCGAACCTTGTGGGACGCCTGCGGTGATCTGAACACGTTTCTGGCCTACCTCTGTATTGTATACCAGTACGCGATTCTGGAAGTAACTTCCAGTTCGGAATACCATCCGGTCCCGGCACATTTAGCGTCTTTGCTATCGCAATGAGTTCCTCATTCGTTACCGTCGCCTCGTCGCTGGCTCCGTTGTACCGTTGTCAATGCCCACGTGGTCTCGGGTGTTCGGCTGAGCCGTCCACCATTCCGTCGCTATGACAACTTTAAGGTCTGAGATACTGGAACGCTGGTCATAGGACAAATCTACGGCGGCGGGGGGCCATGGACTCGGGTCGTGGTTCGGAAAGAGTCCCACAAGTGGTCGCTATGGGTGTAGCCATCATCCACCCTCCAATTACTAAGGAGCCCAGGACTGCTAAATGTTATATCGGTGATCGATTCCGCTTCGTTTCGATGGTAGGTACTCTTGGTACCCATATTGGCTAGGTCCACATTGACCCTAGCCAAGGCCTCCAGAAGAATTTGGCCCCTGGGGTTGGTAAGGCGGCTCCCCCACTCGAGCGCTCAAGCATGGAAGTCCCCGCTATTACCAACGGGTTAAGGCCAGTTAGCTCTGGTGTCATCCAATCGAGCATATTGGAAAACTGTTCGATCGACCATCTTGGCGGTGCGTAGCAGCTGCAAAAGAACACTCCATTCACTTTTACAACCGCGAAGCCTTTGTTTGTGGTAGACACAACCTCCGGAACCAGGTACTTGCCCGTCGTCAATAATGCCGCCATATTGGACCTGTTAGCAAACCGATATCTGATGCCGACTCGCTAACTATCTGACACAGCAGTTGCTGGGCGGCCTCACAATGGTTCAGCTTTAGTTGGGTTACCTGCATTACGGTTGGCTCGTTGGAATACTCTTAGCCGGACACTTGCCCTACCCCCATGACGTGCTTATTGTCCAGTTTCCCGGCGCAAATCAAGCATTTGGGGGGACCTTTGCAATCCCGCGCCTTGTGGCTAGTGTTGCCACACCTTCTGCACATATTGCTCCTATCTGGGCCTTTGCACTCCCAGGACATGTGTCCACTCTCTAGGCATCTGAAGCATGCCATCGGCGGCTGGTGTAGGCTTTGTGGGCATATGGACCATCCCACCTTCACCTTCGCCACTTTCAACGCCACGTCCACGTCGACTGCCGCTACCATCGTGGTTGCCACATGGGTCCCGAAAGATCCTTTCTCAGACGTATGTCTACGGCAGCAACCTCGACCTTGCACTGTTTCTTTAGTGCAGTGGAGATCTCGTCTGCCTCGGTGATCTTATCCAGGTTTTTACACTGGATCGTCACCTGCAAGACGAGAGCGCGCACCTCCACACCCTCACCATAGGCCTGTCTTGCCAGATCTCTGTACGCCGGGCCCTTTAGCATTGTCGCCTTTTTTTAGCTCCAGGAGCATCTCGCCGGTGCGGATACGGCGTATACTCCGCACGTCGGCGCCTAGACCTGCCAATTTAGCGTCCCCGCGCATCGCTTTCAAGACCTCCGAGTATTTTGACGCCTTTGGATGGCCTCTCCGCGGCTACGCTAGCGGGCCACCTGTCGCTTGTCCTTTTCTTTTTTGGTTTTATTTCCCTTTTTTCGGACGATATTCCAGTGGCTTTCCCTGCCACGCATGGGCATAATACTTTCAAAAAAATATTTTGTACATCACTAGGTACTAGGTATGCTCTTTGAATCACTTTTTTATGGGCTATTTTACTTATGGTGTTATTTATGTTAAAACAAAAAGCATAAACAGTTGCACCTTCAACGTGCAAAAACATAGTGTTGAAAACAGCGTTTTGTCACGATCATGACCAACCAACCCTTCAAGTGGAAGAATCAGATTTTTTGTAATGCCTTATACTCAAAATAGATTTCTTCCTTACATACTTACTCGATAAAGAGGATTCGGAATAAGAGGGATCATTTGTATACGTGTACGTGCTAACCCTGCGTCAAAAGTAAACTGAAAATTCCTTCTTATATCTTCAATCCAATCCTCAGTAGCAATATTATTTTTTATTATTCCTTCTGAAGTAACAAAACTAGCACTCTGAAAAAAAATTTAGTTATACTTTAAGAAAAATGGTTGGATATGGAATAACACATACTTTGAAATGCATAAGGGCACTTTGTAGCCTGGTTTCCTTTTCGTCGATGAACTTGCTGGACGAACGTTTAGTTGTGTCCAATATACTATATAAGAAGCGGTTCATCACCAAAACAAACTGTAAGCACCAAACTGCGCAAAGGTGATCAACAGATAGCCACACACCTGGAACATTGTAGGTCTAAACAAGATAAAAAAGAAGCCATTGATGTTTAAAATTTCGACTATATACTTTCTCGTACATCAGACTTACCATGGAATGTACATCGCTAAATATGGAGTTTGTTAAGCTGTCATGTACCATTGTATCACGGATACCTCCTCCTATAGTTACAAGTAAGATGTGATCTAGTGGCCTAAAACCTTTTACTTTAGGTAAACAATAGTCATCTTCAACCTTGAGACGTGAAGTTTTATAGGAGGATGTACAAACAGTCCTGTTGAGCTTCCATTGAGTATTTACCGAATTGTAGAAATAATTGAAATAATGATCCAAAGAAAGTACAGGGACATCCATGGGTGAAGATATGGCAATAATTGAGTTGATCAATGGTGCTATTTCCGGTGATGCAGCAACCGCCTGGGCTATTTTGCCACCCTGTAATTGAAAATTGGCGGTTTCAATGGGCGTTTTCAAATCTTTCGAACAGCGATACATTTTTCCGGAAAGATGGAGATCATATACTTCTGCATTCGAATTGAACGAACTATAGAACAACTGCTTATAATAATTCAACTTACCATAGAATGGCCGACCAAAATGACTGACGTTGGTCCATTAGGAATTGTTTTGTATAATGCTAAAACATGCTGTACACACAACCGTACGAACTCGACTTGATTATTCAAGATACCTCCATACAATCCGGAGTATTGTTCATTTAGATCGACTGCAAATAAATAAGTTTAAATACATATAATGCCTTGCAGAGGAAAACTATACATCTCAATATCTGATCAATTGCAGATTTTCGACGACAAGTAATTTGCGGAACATGCCATTGTTTATGTATTTCAGTTAGGCTCTTAATATAGAAAATCTTTGTCGATTTAATATACATAACAGCTGATTAAAGATATCTTTTTAAAATATTCAAACCTTTGCTAAGACTTCTATATTTAATACTTTAAAAGGATCGAACGGAAATAAGAGCTCTACGATTTCTTTTTCCTAAAATTGCACAAGGATTCCTGACGTTTGTCAGTTAGGCCCTAATGAAAAATCTTTGCCGAAATATCCTATATCCCATCACTGTGCCGCTACTTATTGCTTATTAAAAATAGCTAACTACCAGGCGTAACTTTACATAGTACACAGTAATTGAGAGCATCAAGCCTGCTATTTTTGAAAGAGCATGATTGTGTGCAGAGTACAATCATACCCCTACATTCCTAGACCACAACGAGAGTCTAGACCAGCCACCTCGACTGAGTTAAGCGATAAACTTTGCACCAAAAGCGTGTCAACTCCATTTAAATCTATGTCTATTAGTCTATTTACTACATACCTGTAAAGTAATCCAAATGATGCCGAAGTTCGTTGTCTATTCCTTTGCGTAGAGCCACTGATGCCAATGATCGGGCTTGTTTATAGGATCCTGCATTGCCCGGCACAAAAATCACTGGAGCCCCAGTAAACTGCATATTCCTGGTTTTTTGAGCCAGTTGACCCTCCGAGTAAGCGTAAAGCCCATACGCAATGAAGTTATCGTTTTCCGGGAAACTTATTTTCTGTAATAACAATATATTCAATAGAATGTTCATAGTTGTTTATTTCTGTTCAATACCACAAATTGAGGATATTCGTACATGTAAGTCATTTTACATCGGTTTTCTTCAACTTTTGTTATATTAATCAGGAATCCGAACATAACTAAGAAGAGGCTGCACAATGATGCTATGACCACACATTTTGAAAACATTCTTGATTATGGTAGAATTGAACAACACTTTAAATTTGATTAAATTCCGTCGAGCTCACATACTTTTTGTAGTTATATATTCTGTTGATTGTTTAGCAATTCCGCGGAAAACGACTGCTTTGAATGACGTTTATTAACTTCAAAAAGTTACACTCTCGTTTCATTCTACTTAGTGACTGAGAAGAATTGTATTCCTGCTCTTCTTCTCACACGGAAATGTAACTCAATTTTCATGAAGGTAAAATGTGTAAAAATTTCCACGGGAGGAATAACAATAATAATAAATCGTACCCATTGATGGGTAAAGGAAGCTTACCGTGAACGGAAGCGATTCTAAATATTCGTAAAAGGGGGAACAACTAGAAACAAAAAACCCACTGATACACGCTCAAAACAGTCCTTCATGCATATATTGCGCTTTTTGCACCTTATAAGAGTAGTGTGAGATTTTTTTGTCACAGTGATTTTTTTATCACACTTAACATTGTCCCAAAATTTACATTTACTGTTGTTTGAGTTAGCGTGCACACTGCTTGGCGAAATGTCAAATCATTATTAAGCAACTGGCGAACAACAACAAATAATTATTATCGCTTCCAGATACAGCACTAAACACGGATTTGGAAACAAAATCGGAAAACAATGTTACCAGCAGTGAGTTGCGGCTTGTAGTCAAATAATAAAATTAAATCAACGATTTCACTATATTTCAGCTGACAAATACTACACACTTAGAAAATTTTACAGTATTCGGTAATTTTTTGCCGAACTTTCAACAACTGAACGTTCGGTAATCCGATTCACTGGATTTCGGTGAAATTTTACAATATTCCGGTAAAATTACCGGAACTTGTCAAATTTTACCGAAGTCCGTTGAAATTGGATTACCGAACTGTTCAGCTGTTGAAAGTTCGGTGAAAACTACCGAATACTGTAAAATTTTCTAAGTGTGTACGTTGATACAAGGGGGCTACCCCATATGGCATAAAGTCGTTTGGCATAAGGTCGTTTGGCATAAAGTCGTTTGGCATAATGTCATTTGGCATAAGATGTTGGATAAACAATGGTCATTTGGCATAAAGGCCGTTTGGCATAATGACCATTTGGCATAAATATTGGAAAATGAAAGCTGGTAGTTGGCATAATTATAACTTGGCATAACTTGGATATTCAAAATTCAGTATACATACAGTTGGAATAATGGCTATTTACCATTGATTACTGTTTGAAAAATATTATTTCGAATGAAAATGTGTATGTCATCAGAAACATTTGGCTTAGTTATAATTGATACGCAATCTCAACAGTTACACTGGACAACTAACGAATAACTCCGGTGTGGACGATTTACATCAACTGTTATTGTTTTGTTTTCATGTTCGGTGGTTATGGATGATCATTATATCATAGGATGGAAATTAATTAAAAAAAAAACTTTAAAGAACAACCTAATTAATAAACAAGAAAGATTACAATACATTCCATATTCGCCTATTTATGACAATTGTGTTTCTATCGGTATTCTAGAAGAAACAGCTGAATAGCTTCTCCAAATTTGCTTGAACAAGCTTTAATTCAACACCGATGTTTGTTGGGACATATGAAAGAAAGTGTGTTTTAAGCGTGTAGGTTTATGTGTAGTATTAGATAAACTCTAGATTTGAAAACCATATCCAGGAATACCAAACTTTCCAGTCGATAATCATTCAAGTAATGTCTTACTTTCGCATTTTTCATGAACAAAGAGTAACATGCCTCATTAGTCAAACAGATAGGTATTTAGTTCAATGTATTTTTTCAAAATAAAATACAATTACGGTGAAAAAATTACATGATAAATATCTAAAATCAATTGATGAACGTTACTTTGCTTTAGATCCTAAGTTGGCTGCTATTGCGCTAAGGTACTCTTGAACGCTGTTGTATGAATTGATTTGTTCAACAACGAACTGGATAGTCTCATCATTTTTCTGATTAACAGCTTTACGTTTCTTACTAGTATTGCATGAAAGGTAGCTAATAATCTGTCCTGCTGTATACTTTTCTTCTGTACGCAACTCTTTAATAATTCGGTAGATACCAATATGACGACCGACATTATTATTCCATCTACTATGCCAACTCTCAATTTGGTTGGTGGTACGAGGAATGTTGCCAATTACGTTGTCATAAATCGACCATAGCTGGGGTGGAAATAATGGCTCCGTTCTTACTTCACGTCCTTTAAATGTTGTACGCCGCACTTTTCCTTTAACATAGTTTTCTTCTACGTACAGAAAAAAACGGGATATTTCCTTGGGAGCGGTCGCTTTAAGTTCGTCGAAAGCGCTTACAATTTTTGCTGTGGGCAAGAATGCTAGAGCCTGAACACGTTTAAAATACTCAAAAATCGAGTATTTCCACATAGCACATTTGATAACCCGCAACTCTGTACATTCTTCCATAAATTTTGACATAAATGGAAGAAGCATCCGTTGTGTTTAGTACCAGGGAATTCCGCCGCCACTGAATTAATGATGGCCTTTTCAAAATCGGAAAGTATTAATTCAGGATTCAAATCAATGCCCATGTTTTCGGCTGTGTCCACAATTGAACTGAAAACTTTCCGATACAACGCTTCCGACTTGGATGTCATCAGGACATAGACCATAGGAAAAGTATGCTCATTGGAGGGAGCACAGCTGCCGTGAATAGTAAACAACTGTCGAAATAATCCTGGTACACTATCAAAAGTGCCATCTACCACCCAGTACTTCGCAGCCGCTAATTTTTTCAGGCTTTCGTTGGTAGCAAAAATAAGAGCTCTATCTTTATGCAACACTATGTCAGCCAATAGGAACTTATCACCATTTAAAGTTGTCGTAAGCTCTTGGGGTACAGCAAATCCATCGAGCGTTTCTGGTTCCTTATATTCATCTACATTAGCGGCTCGAGCACGTTTCACCAGTTTCCGTTGTGCAGTTAAGGAAAATCGTTGATGCACTACATCGGGAAATGTTGACGCGGTTTGTCGAATCGTTTTCACTGGCGCACTTAAGTCCTCAGTAGCTTTTCGTTTTAACGCATTTCTGTATTTTACTTCCAGCACGTGAATCGGGTCATATTCGTGGTTATGGTCCGTTCTCGATAGTATGTGATGTGTCTGGTTACGCTTCTCAGTAACTAATCGGGATTTGCATTTCCGACCAGTGTCTTTGGTAGAATGGCTTCTCCCTTTACATTCCCAATAAAATGTGTTATTTACCTGTAAATGTATTAAAAATACGCTTAGTATGATTTGTATTCACATTTGTTGAATGCATAAAATCTAACTTCAATTACATACAGAATTGTAGCACCTAAATATGCATTCCAATGATTGTATGACTTTTCCAGGAAAACCATTTCCCGGAAAAGCGTTTCCCGGAAGACCATTTTCCGGAATAACATTTCCCGGAACAGACCTTTTCCCGGAAATACTTTTTCCGGAATATACCATTTCCCGGAAACCCATTTTCCGGAATTATTGCTTACACCGAGAATGTAATTTTTTTTTATATTTAATATTTTAATTTCAATCAATGCCCTATCTAGTTTTGCGAAACATAAATACCAAAAAAACTGAAACTTCAGAATATTAGTAATTACCTGAGCATATTTTTTTTTTTGAAAGAACAGCTCATGCTTGAAAGAAGGGAAAATATCTGATAAATACCAATCAGCAGTTTAAAATACAATTCATATTAACAGTTACATTTTAAGGTTTTTTTATTTCTACCATACTTAACAAACCTATTGGCACTGATGGGGCGACGTCAATTGTAAACCGATTCAACATCTATAAGTATACGTTTATAAATATATAACCGATACTAGATATTCTAAAAGGTCTGATCATAATCAAGCTGGGACGAATTAAGGAAACTTATGCAGTGAATATAAGGGGGGCTGCCGCCCCCATACCCCCGCTTGTATGGGGCTTGCCGCCCCATACCCCCGCGATGGGGGCTGTGCCGCCCCCAAGCCCCCGCTGCAAAGGATCGAAATTTGAGTGAGGAATAAACCCTACGCAGCACTGTGCTATTTGTTCTTGGACACAAGGAGACATATTGTTATATAAGCCATAAAAAAAGCAATATGAATGTTTCATACAATATACGATACATTTGTTCTATGTACAAAATCCGTATTTACGAAACGCGAAAATTTTCAGTTATAAATAGACTAAATCAATCGGAGGTATGGATCATGGACTGTACGTTTTCCTCAGCTCCACACAATTTCAAACAAATTTTTATAATTCTTGGAAACATTGGAGATGGTGCTCTATGGAAGTTCGCTCCTTTTGTGCACTACTTACTGCCATGCAAAAAAGAAGCAGTATACAAAAGAGCACTCTTTCTATAATTTCTGTCTGTGTGAATATTTCTGTCTGGGCAAATCAAAACAAAACACGAACGCGAACTGGTTTTACGGGAAATGGTCTCTTCCGGCAACTGGTCTTCTAGAAAATAGTTGTCCGGGAAATGGTTTTCCGGGAAATGTCGTACAATCATTCCAATTTATATGAAAATGAGGTTATAGTAACATGTGATGATCAGGTAGTCGGCATATTAAAAAGATTACAACTTACCGGTTTTCTGTTGGCATAGTAAACAAAACCGCGATACGTAAGCATTTCCTTGTTTTTTGAAGTATTTAAAATCTCTGGTCCTGGAGGTTCAATACTCGCTTCGCCAAAGCCAAGAAAATCTTCCTCTTCGTCGGACATGTTGGATACAGCAAACAATGAGCGTGTTCACTGATGGATGATTTTCGACACACTGATTGCTGAATCGCGATCGCTAGCGTTTCACAAACTCAAATTATGGGTCGCAACTTATAAAGGCCTCTCCAAACTGCAGCGATTTTTTTGCCGCCGCCGCAGCGAAATCGCAGCAAAAAATCGCCGGATTGAGATTACATGGCGGCTTATGGGAGCGCACAAACCGACGCGATGAAAAATGATTTGATGAAAATAACATTTAGTAATCTAGTGCTAAACAAGTGAACAGTTTCGTTGTTGTATTTTTACGCGAGGTGACTAACTGACAATCAGAATCCAGATTTTTTTGTTGCTTACGTTGATGAGATTAGATGTGTTTTTCTTTTATTATAATATAATCACGAAAAACAACATTGTTTAGCCAATATTTCAACGTAAGTTGAGAAATCAATTCACAAGTAATTGTCATGGGTTTCCTTACTTATGTAGTGCTGTGTTAAACAGTTTAATGTTTATGTTTATACGAAATGAACTTTTTGCTAAATGGCTTTATGCCAAATAACCTCATCATACAGGCCTCACACTCCTATCGGTTATTATGCCAAATGACCACTTGGATTCTATGTTATTTCAAAAGTGTTATGCCAAATGGTCATTATGCCAAACGGCATTATGCCAAATGACCACCTAGCTCAAGCTATGGTTATGCCAAATGACATTATGCCAAACGACTTTATGCCAAACGACCTTATGCCAAACGACTTTATGCCATATGGGCTGCCCCCGATACAAGATTCGTCAGCGTTCTTAGACCGAACATGGAGATTCAAACCTACATGAAGGACGGAATGGTGGACGATTGGGATCTTTCCGAGAAGGAGCTAGATTGCAGGTACGCAAAAGTTATCCAGTCGGAATCGATGTACCATCCTGTATTGTTTTCCGAAGCAGCGTGGAATGTACGGAATAATAGAGAAAAGCTAACGGAACGGATGTTCGAGAAATATAGCGTACCAGCTTTCTTCTTTGTAAAGAATGCTGTTTTGGCGGCATTTGCTAACGGCAGAGCCACTGATTTGGTTGTGGATAGCGGGGCTACTCACACTTCCGCTGTTTCAGTTCATGTAAAATGAATATGCACATTCTAAATCAATGAAAAAATACTACTTCACTTATTTTTTGTAGGAAGGATATGTTGTCAGTCAAGCCGTTGTGAAATCCCCGTTTTGAGGTTATTACCTTTCGCTGCAATGCCGTCAATACCTTGAGGGTCATAATATCGATCTGACTCCGGTCTATGGAATCCTGCCAAGGCCGTAATTAAAGAGCGGGATAATGCTCGATTTACACCACGTCAACTGCCAGAAAAGCTGACTTCGTCTTGGCAACAGTACATGCTTAAAGGTCTCCTACAGGACTGTCAAATGACCACTGTTCAAGTCCTGGTAAAGCCACATGACGAGCGTAGTACTGCTGCTTAGATTCCGGCAGTGCATTACGATTCCCCAACGGGTATCATCAGTATTTCGGTCCGGAGCGTTTTAAACTGGCTGAAAGCTTATTTGACCATACAATGCTGGGAGCAGGTCAGTTGGCTTCCACCAGCGTTGGAATGTGCGACGCTGATGTGCGTTTTCCCTGTATGGATCGGTTACCGGTGGAAATACTCTGCTGCCTGGCTTCCCGGAACGTTTGAATCGAGATCTGCAGCACCGTGCACCATCCAACACTCGGTTGAAAATGATTTCGGCCAACGGTTCCGTAAAACGGCGGTTCGGAGCTTGGATAGGCGGATCTATTCTGACAAGCATCGGTACATTCCAGCAGATGTGGATTTCCTCTCAGGAGTATGAAGAGTCCGGAAAAAGCCAAGCGGAACGGAAATGCCCTTAAACGCAGACGGAGACGGGCGTTAACAAATAGACTAGAATTTAAGGATTTGTAGTGGAATAAAAATACAGGAAGGAGCATGCTTCCTTTTTTAACTTACTTATTTATTTATGAGGCTCAAGTGCCATAGGCATAACGGAGCCGAGTTTTTTTCATTTTAACAACGACAATAACTTACTAGGTTAGTTTTGGAAAGCCGAAAAACTCGCGACTTGGTCGAGGTTAGGGATTACAATGATTCGGGTAGGAATCGGGAAGTATGAATCTTAGCGTTAGCTTTAAACAGTAGATTGGCGATTCGATATTGTTGCTGTTGGTCTGGCGTAGATGTTGCATTGCGTTAAGCTGTAACGATACAATAGAAGCGGTATTACGGGGAGGGGACGAGGTGGACATGTTGAAACGACAGCTAAGATCAGATCTGGCTATTTCGAAATCGAGGCAATACATACCAGACTACGTGGTTGGCTAATGGTTATTTTGGGTGCGTGCTTTAAGAATTTGTGAGCAGTGGAAGTGGATTCAAATCGTCGTCAGACTCTTCTTTCGGATCCCTTTCCGTGTCCATCAAAAAATCCTCTTCCGTGTATGTACTGGTGCCCGACTTCGATGCCCGATATTTCTAACGGCGTTTTTTATTCGCAGGTTCGAAAAACTTTTTTGAAGCCATTTTGTGTGCTGTTCTGTTGAATTGTTTGGTATCACATGTAAACAAACAATAATCATAAATACGTCATGTAAATACATATGCACGGTAAATGCAAACATAACTGTCAATGCAAATTTTTGGGAAAAGCTGAGTGCGAAAAAGATACACTGCAAGCACAATCATCACAAATGTCTAGGAATTCGTGAAACTTGCAATATATTACTGTCCTTATTTTTTCTCACGGAAAAGTTACTCAATTTTCGTAAAAAATGGAACATTATTCCTATTATAGATCTACTCAAAAACAAAGTTGATTAGGTTAACCTCAAGGGGTGTCTCACTGATATCGAGCGCAGCAAATTTGTATCTGATTGCAGTCACTTCAAAGTGAATAATCTCGATTTCTTCGATTTGCAATTTTCAGTCGATCTAGTAGCACGGTCAATTTCTTTGTTTTGTTTATCATAAATTCCACCGGGCTGCAAAAATATTTAATTGAGAATAACTTTCCCCCGAACATTCTTCTCTTTAAGGATAACACACGCGTACAGCAGCAGGTACAGTGCGATCATCTTTCCAAATCACTAACGGGAATTGTGGTACCGCTGGCATACCTGTTGTGGGCTTTTACGAGGCGACTGATGCATACAAGGAAGTTGAGGACTTAGAAAGCAACTCTCTCGTGGACACAGCATATGTTCAACTAGCACTTCCATTAACAAAGGGTGCAGCACCGTTTGTACTACAGTATTTTGGAACGGATAATTCTTTCAATTCGGTGAACGTGAAGAACTGATGGATTCACACAGAGCGTGAATTGAAGGGAAACGTATAGAAAGATTCAATTTGAGAAAGGCGTTTATTTTATTTTAATATCTTAAACCGCAAAGCAATCACTATCTTTTTTGCTCTACTTTGTGTACGACATGATAATAGAAACTACCATCTCGTGATTTGTACTACAAAATTCATAGGTACTTGTGTACGGAGTCAACATAATTAAAAACTAAACTTAACCTTGAGTGCAAGCATGAGAGTTGAATAGTACTTGTTAAAAGCTGACGTCTGACGTTGCTGAAAGTCGAGTCGTTGCTAAACACGACTACTGCGTCGCATGTTCTGTGCAGTAATGTGCAACGAATTGAAGTTGATGCAGTCACTTCGAATAATTCGAGTAAGCTTTATTAAATATATTTGATTGAATTCATGTGAGACGCCCCTTGGTTAACCTTCTTTTTTTTCACACGGAAATGTTACTCAATTTTCGTAATAAGTGGATCAATCCAGGAGGAAAGTCACTCTGCCACCTTGTGTTAACACTCTCAAAAACACAATTTGCCACACTTCAAACACACTCGCCAAGATAAATTCATATCTGGCACCACTTACACGAATCGATTGTTTGTTTTTGTTTCCCTCTCGCTTACACTAATGTAATTCAGATGATGCATAAGGGAGCGTGTATTGAACGTGTAAACCGTCCATGGTTGTCAATAGGCATAAATTTTCGATTGTAGTTTGTGAATCACAAAATCCCAGAAACACATTCCACACGGAAAAGCTACTCTATTTTCGTACACGCAAAGAAATCACTCTGCTTTGAATCAACAAAATATTTTGTTGGTATTCAAAACAAAGTTTCTATTTGTTTCAATTCATGAAAAAGTTTCAAATCAATTCAAAATTTCATTCAAATTAAACCAATAAAATTATTTAAAGTAATCACAGTTGTGTGATTCAGAACAATCACATTTGTTTTTAAACTCAAATTATTAATTTATTGCTTGAACAAAGTATTTTGTCACCCTAAGAAATCACTCTGTTTTGAATCAACAAAATATTTTGTTGGTATTCAATGCAAGCTTTCTGTTTGTTTTAATTCATAAAAAAGTTCCAAATTGATTAAAAATTTCATTCAAGTCAAACCAGTAAAATTAGTCAAAGTAATCACTGCTGTGTGATATTAATTTAAATAATGTTTGATTTATAACAACCACATTTATCGTTTAACTCAAATGTTTAATTTATTGTTTGAACAAAATATTTTTTCACGGTTAGAAATCACTCTGTTTTGAATCAACAAAATGATTTGTTGCTTTTCAATACAAGATTTCTATTTGTTTCAATTCATAAAAAAGTTCTAAATCAATTCAAATTTTCATTCAAATCAAACCAATAAAGTTAATTAAAGTAATCACTACTGTGTGATATTAATTTAAATAATATTTGATTTATAATAATCGCATTTATTTTTAAACTCAATCGATTAATTTATTGTTATAAAATCGAAATATTTTTTCACCCTATAATCCCCCTGTTTCGAATCAACAAAATATTTTGCTGCTATTCAATACATGGTTTTTATTTGTTTCAATTCTTAAAAAAATCCAAATCTATTCAAAATTCAATTGAAATCAAACGAATCAAATTATTTAAAGTAGTCACCGCTGTGTGATATTCGTCTAAATAATATTTGATTTATAAAAATATCTTATTTTAAACATCATTTAAACTAAAATGGTTAATTTATTGTATTAATAAATTATTTGTATGAGTGCACATTTCATAGCAGCCATATTGCTGTCTCTGCCTCGGTTTTTCTAAAGTAAGTTTAAACAGTATAATTTGTAAAACAGATTATCAACTAATTATTCTCTTTGTAGATAGCTGGAAAAACTTCCGACTGAAGACGATTTTGAAAATAAGCTGCCATTATGACGACCTTTCCCTAACTGTTCTTCCCGAGTCCTGCATCCAACCACATGCACAAGGCCATTTCCTGCCATGTCCGATTCATGCTTTCCAACACGCCGGTCGGCTGGGGGAATATAGCGCGGTAATTATTTTAAAACAATAAAACACGATTCTCAGTATTATAAAGCATGAAGTTTTATTTCAATCAAATGGTTTTATTGTATTAGTTCTTCGATGTTTATTATTTCAACAAATGCGTTTAGTTTATTTAACAAAATATTTTGTTTTGAACAATAAAACACGATGTTCAATTCTATAAAGCATGAAGTTTTATTTCAATTCAATGGGTTTCTTGAATTAGTTCATCATTGATAATTATTTCAACAAATGTGTTTAGTTGGCATAACAAAACATTTTGTTTTGAGCAATAAAACACGATGTTCAATTCTATAAAACATGAAGTTTTATTTCAACTCAAAGTTTTTGTTAAATTAGTTCATCAGTTTTATTGGTCCATATATAAACCAAAATTTTAGTTGAATTGATTCCTATTTTGAATTGGTATAACTACGTATTTTTTTGCGTGTAAGAAGTGGATCTGCTTAAAACCGTTTTTCCGTTTCCAATACCAAATTTCCTTTAATCCAAGTTTACCAATAAGGGAACGTCCATTAATTGCGTCACGCAAAAATTGACTTTAATACCCCCCCCCCCCCCTTTCACGTTTTTTGTATGGACTCTCAATTTTTTTCTATGGATCGTCACGTTTTCTCAAACCCTCCCTCCCCCCTTAATGCGTGACATAATTAATGGAGCTTCCCTAATTTAACTGTGCACTTTTGTGCGGTTTTCGATATTTTTTACCAACTTTTCTGTATTCTTATTTAGCGTGCAGATAAAGAATCTAGCGTACACAGGAAAAAATCTTGTAGTAAAAACTACTATTTCAACCGACTATGCCTATCTTTAAAACTACCATGAAATTTCAGTCCAATTTACTACACGAAAAAAAATCTGCACATAATTAATGGTAAAAATCCATAAGTAATTCTAATAGATTTTATTTGTCACACATAAACATGATCCCCTTGGAAGGGCACATGAAAATTGTGTGTCAAATGAATAATATGTGCGTCCACACATGGATTTTAGATGGAACCAAAAAAACTATCAGTCCTGCACATAGATTTCATTGTTCAAAGCAGATTGCAAAAATCTATGTGTGGACACATAGAATCTATCAGTAAAATTTTCTGAGTGTACGTTTATGGTAAAACCTTCAACATTTGTGGTATATTTGACAGACCTCATATTGATATCAACCGCACCATGGTTGATCTAATCGCAGGCGTGGTAAAATCAAACGCATTTATAGTCAGCTGAATATTGTTGGTGATTGCGCTTAACTTAACCCTCGAAATGGTTGTTTCTACTGCGCCTTTTTTTTGCGTGTATGATTTGAACAAAATCATATCTTCGTTGATAAATTCTCTTCATCTATTTGGTCTTATTAAAATAACGCAACTGCATTTTCCATAGAATGTTATGTTCAATATACAAGATAACACCCAAGTAACCACAAGCATTATAATATTGCACTTATTCAACCCAAAATCAACATCGGTAATGCTGGATCGCATCAATTCAACAGTTGTCAAGTAATGAAGCGTTATATAAGCTTGGAAAAGTAGTGATGCATTACCAATGCAATAATGCTACTTTAGCGAAGTCTTATGGCATTACAAAAGATATAGCATTAGTTTGATCTTAGTGGGGCCCTTTTCAGCTTTAAACCAACTTCAATGATGCACTAAACGTAATACACATACCCTATATATGCATGCTATTACAGCCTCGTGGTTACTTGGGCAGTGTTCTCTCTCGGTACTAAGCTGTTAACAGAACCATGAACTCAATGGTTTAGTCGTGATATACCAAACAGAAAAATGATGAAAGCATCTATCATCGAAGATAGGCTCATTCGAGGACTCATTTCAAAGTTTAGGCAAGCAATTTGCGTCGGAATCAAAACCCCATTAATGAATTGCTTAAATATAGCGTTCAACATATGGATCACTATGACAACAATTTGGGTAAATTGCAATTAGCGTGTAGAGATACACCCCAAGAAAATTACCTAAATGCGGTTTTATCCAAAACCGTGCGCTTGTTTCGCCGGGTTTGTTTTGTTTTCATATTTTTCGAAATTTGTTTTAACTGTTTGCCCCAGCTTTTTTTTGACCCGCTTGTTAAAGTTTCGAGATTGTTTTTACTATTTCACTATATTCGAGTGATATTATGTAGACGTTACAAATATATTGCAACTAAGACGCCTTATCATAACTGAGAAATATGTCGATTCCAGGTATGTTCAAGTGTATTAGTCAAGATCTGATGTTTGAAGAATTAGGAACAAAAATACGACATACTTCGTCAGTTGGGTATAGTTTTGTTAGCATTTCAGGCTTGTTGATTTATTGCTTGCTCTCAACTTAGTGTTCTAAAAAAACTGTTATTGAGAGCTTTTGTGTAGCAATCACCCTATGACCAGATCGGGAATCTAAGTCGGTCAAGTCCAGCATGGTGTAACTTTGTATTGCGCCCACAGTTCGAAACGGGAATATTCAACTGGTAATGTCGGAAGTTGTGCGCTCTCAGATAGTCGCCAGTTGAATATCCCGATTTAGTTGGGGAATAGCATGTGCCTTTGTCGACTGACCTAACGGAGGACCAATATAATATATTGTACAATTAACCTATATTGCCGAGGAACTCGCGGTCAATAATAAATTCAATATGGGAAGGTCCATTAATTATGTCACGCAGTAAGGGGGGAGGGGGGGTTTGGGAAAACGTGACGATCCATACAAAAAAATTTGATGGTCCATACAAAAAACGTGCCAAGGGGGGGAGGGGGGTTTTATAAAAAGTCATTTTTTGCGTGACGTAATTAATGGATGTTCCCTATGCATAATAATTGCTCCTAATAAAATTGGTGTTTAAATAACATTATTAGCTTGGTAATCAAATTGCAGCGTGGGTGGCCAGTGGATGGATGGAAAAATCCGGTGACTATTCCAATTATTCAAATACATGCAAAGAATCATTATTTACTCAACGCAATGTACTTTCTCTAGAAATTCCATGCAGTTTATTTATTTATTTATTTATTCAAAATATACTTGTAGAGTAAGGACTTCTCCTTCTAAAATTCTACAATCGGATTTTATACGACCACATCTTAAATTTTAGATCTAGATTATTTGTTTAACTTTTTTCCTTATAACTTATCTAATTTCTTCCTTCTAGCCAATCTATACATTCGCGATTGAACCGTCTGCGTGAATGAATGTTTTTTAATTCAGCTGGAAGCTGATTCCACAGAATAATTGCTCGCACAAAAAATGTGTTCCTATAATGAGAAGTATTTAAGTGTGGCAAAACAAAACTTCTGGTTCGTGTGCCTCTAAAAGTTCTGAGTTTTTCAAACAAATAACTGGGACCATTGTGTATTATTCTAAACACAGTAGAAATGTATCGCATCTTAAGAATGTCATAAAAAGAGCATCCAAGTAACTGACGATGAAGATGAGAAACTCGTGAAAATCGACTAATATTGAAAATCCAACGGACACACCCATTAACTGCAATCCTCAATCTATCAAAAGCAGCTACAGAGGCATTTGATGTTAATTCCAAGCCGTAAGTGAAATGGGGAAGTAAAAGAGATTTAAATAATCTTATTTTGACCGGAACAGGCAGCATGCTAGCTGTAAGTCTCAAGTGGCGTAGGCCAGCATAGATTTTTGAGCACTGCGAATTAATGTGAGCATCCCATTCTAGATTATCTTGAAAAATTACTCCCAGATTGGCAACCTTCTCGACATATTCTAAGACTTCTTGATTGAAGAGTATATTTGGGAGTAGTTTCGCAAACAAGTGGGTTATGAATGGGCCGTATGAATAAGAACGTATACTTTACTTTCTCCCTTTAGAAATGCATGGGTGAAAGTAAAGTATAAGCTTTTATTCATACGGCCCAATACAGCGAGATAGACAAAATGAAAAAAAAATCTCAATGGGTCATGCTATGTATCATAAGGACTTGGTAAATAATATTTTCTTCTATTTTGTCTTCTTCAAGTATCGTAGACGAAACAATAATTTGCTTAACATTCATTGTTTATATTGAAGGATTCCGTTATCTTTTATCGCATTGCATTTTAAAATACGCCCTAAACTGAATCAATAATAGGAAGAGAAAATATATGTTTCTTCTATTGTTTATTCAATGTGTATTAAGATAATACATCATACTTCTTGTTTAGAACCCCTTCAGAATACAACCTATATTACTTGATATATTTAACCTATCTTGATAGCAATATTTTCATTGGAATCAATGTATTTGAAATGTGATATCAATATCATACTCCAGATCTCGTAATATAGCTTGAAGTCTGGATGGAGTATTAGCATTTCAAGTTAATTATCAACATTACTGTCCCAATAACCGTTTTGCCTGCTCTTATGTTAAGCCTTGCATACACAGAAAGAAATCTTGTAGTAAAAACTACCATTTTACCCGACTACGCCTATCTTTAAAACTACCATGAAATTTCAGTCAAATTTACTACGTTTACGGTAAAATCTTCAACGTTTGTGGTATATTTGACAAACCTCATATTGATATCAACCACACCATGGTTGATCTAATCGCAGGCATGGTAAAATCAAACGCATTTGTAGTCAGCTGAAAATTGTTGGTGATTGCGCTTCATTTAACCCTCGAAATGGTAG
Source organism: Aedes japonicus (assembly GCA_034211315.2). Lineage (NCBI taxonomy): Eukaryota > Metazoa > Arthropoda > Insecta > Diptera > Culicidae > Aedes > Aedes japonicus. The sequence goes on from JASCZW010001981.1 coordinate 182,221, forward strand.
TTTCTACTGCGGCTTTTTTTTGCGTGTAGAGATCGCTAATAAAAAAGGTTAAAAAAAAATTATTTGCAACAGTTCACGAGGAGTGATATCCATTAGTTTACACCACCAATCACCGAACATCAATTGATCACCTACTGTGTTTTTCGCGAGAACATGCATGCTCGAAAAAAGAGAAAGCTAGTGAAAAACTAGAAGGGACATCCCAATGGAGTTGTCCGCAAAGTTGACGTAGGACTACAAAGCAATGTGCAATCTAGATCGCTTGATTGTTTAAAGAGTAGCCGAAATTGGTTTCCTTCCAAATAGAATTCATATACACTAAACGATCACACTACAACCTTTATAATTTGATATAGCCTGTCTTGGTATCTAAATTCATACATCTTGCTTTCACTGGAAATAATATGTATGACATATGATATCAAGATATTCTATATCAAGTAATATACCTTGCAGAGCGAATGAGTTTTGTTCATTTGGGAAACTTTTACTCAAGCGGCTGGTTTCATTCAACTCCAATTGCATACGGTTTCTACTAAGCCTATGTGTGTACACCACTGCTAAAAGTGCAAATGTAAAAAATATTACGGCTTCATTCGAAAACCCCGAAACCCAGCCTCCAGCATTCCCAAACACATGTCAACTTTCTTTTCCAGTTGTTTTGTTGGCCCTGAAAAGGGCCATTTTGGGTTCGAGGAAACAGCTATTACCACCACCTCATATCGTCATGAAGCTGGTTTACTTGACCATGGTTCAGTGGTTCGCTGAAACCTCGTGTTTGGCTAGCTCTCCCGGCAGCATGATCGGAAAGCGGTTTGAATTTCCAGAGACGTCAGAGGCATCCGGCAATTGATTTAAGTGAGTCGGGCAGCTACGCTTGCAATCCGCTCGGAAATGTCATTTGCGAAGCTGTTCATAATGCTTATCGCTTTGGAGGAAACGACAGTATCGGGTTAAAATGCTTCAGGACCCGGTAGATGAGGTGCTATACGTTTTCTTCTTCCGAACCTTGCTGCTGGAACTGTTTGCCTTCCAAGATGGTGAAGCGAGAATGCACCATAAGAGCATATTCTGTTGATATGATCGACCACCTGGAAATCATTATCCTTATTGCGTTGTAGATGGTTTTGGTCTGTTTGGGAATTCAAAGTCTATTATTGCCGATAGACGTCTAGGCCGAAATAGTGCGATAGACCTGCATTGGGAAGTAAATATGTAAGAAAACTCTATTGTTAACTCTTTCTTTAGATAGCATTTGGTGGCCCTAAAAAGGACCGTTTAGTTTTAATAATGATACGGCCCTAGTTGTATTTTCTACGATGGTTGAACCACATACTTTGCAGCCGTATATAAGGTGCGACATTTTAGTTCCTATCGAATGATTGAAATTCCAAACAACACAAGAGAAATATTCAATCAAACAAACTCTTAATAAGCAGACTGATTTGGTCGTACTGAAAAGGACGGATATAGTTGACGGGGGAGAAACATTGTTCACGGTTGAACTTGGGGTTTCTTCTTGGTATTCTTGGTTCAGCTCCTCGTCGGTGCGGGTGGCCATCTGCAGATGACGTGGGATGATTCTTGTCCCGTTGTTGACACGGGCGGCTTTTCCCATCAACTCGTAGGCTTAAGCAGCCTTATTTCTCGCAGCGATGTTGACGGGAGCATCGACCCAAACAGCCAACTGCACCAACTTCTCTGGATAACGAATGCTCACCATTGCATCCTCCAGTGTGCTCGCACGCCTACTGCGTTGCTACATCACATACGGCTACCGTAAGACTAAATCCAATTTTCTGCTAAGAGCTGGTAATGGCGTTGGATGCTATTGCACGGAAGAAGGCGGTGCTAACAAAGGCAATGTGATATAAATTGAATCAAAGGGAACGAACGTCAGCTTTTGCGCCACAATAATTAGTTTTAATTAGTGCAAGCTAGACGGATGATATTCGTAACAGAAATATGCCTAATTTGCATGCCACCGCTAGCAATTAATCCGCTATGCACAACTAGGAACTACAACGAACTCAACCACATGGTCGGTCTCTGACATGTCGCAGTTCTGCTCGAATTATCCCTTTTAGAATTTCGATGGATTTGTTCAACGTTCTTTGTGATATACTCCAGGACGCGGCGTTTAATGAATGCTATGTTCAGCATGTTCGCCGAATTAAGCCGAACAAAGTTCGCCGATTAATTAGACCGGTAGTTCTCTACGGCCACGAAACATGGACATTGCTAGTGGAGGACCAACGCGCCCTTGGAGTCTTTGAACGGAAGGTGCTGCGTACCATCTACGGTGGAGTGCAGATGGAAGGCGGAACATGGAGGAGGCGAATGAACCACGAATTGCACCAGTTGCTGGGAGAACCTCCCATCATACACATCGCAAAAATCGGTCAACTATGATGGGATGGGCATGTCGTAAGAATTTCGGACGACAGCCCTGTGAAAATGGTTCTCGAAAACGAACTGACAGGTACAAGAAGAAGAGGCGCGCAACGAGCAAGGTGGAACGATCAAATAGAAGGCGACCTGCGGACCCTCCGCAGACAGCGAGGCTGGCGAGTGACAGCCATGGACCGAATAGAATGGAGACAACTTCTGTGTACAGCAGAAGCTACGCCGGCCGCCGATTGGTAAGGTAAGTAAGGTTGACGGATGATTTTCTTAAGAGAAATATGCCTAATTTGCTTTCCACCGCCAGCAACTAATCCGGTATGCATAACTAGGAAGAATGGCGAACTCCACCACATGGTCGGTATCTGATGTGTTGCAGTTCGGCTCGAATTATACCTTCTAGACTTTCGTTCGTTAGTTGTTCAACGTTCTTTGTGATATAATCGGGGACGCGACGTTTAATGAATACCATGTTCAATCGTGACTCGGTAATTGAATTACAAATAATAGAAAAAAACAACCAAACTCTTTAATTGGTAAACTGATTTGGTCGTCCTGAAAAGGGTGGATTTAGTTGACGCGGGAGAAATGGTTTGCGATTCCACTTGGGCTTTTTTTCTTCGTTCAGCTCCTCGTCGTTGTGGCTGGCCTTCTGTAGGTGGCCAGGTTGACTGTGAGGTTGACGGGAGCATCGGCACCAACAGCAAACTGCACCAACGCTTCTCAGAGCAACGACTGCTCGCCAGTGCACCCTCCAAGGTGCTTGCTGCCGCCGACTGCATTTCTACTGCCACTCCACGACTGCCGAAATACTAAAGCAAAATGTGAAGGTTTTACTACTTTTATAACCTTCGTGGCTGCCTAGGAGACGTTCGTTACTTAAATATGAAATCTGTGCTAGGAAGTTTGGTGCAAACATTTAGAAAATATTTGGAGGAACGACTGAGATATTAACGCTCAAAACCTGACGGTCGAAATAGCTATTTTTTTAAACTGTACTCAAGTATAGAAAACAAAGACGTAGTCCTATGTCAAAATATGCATTCCATAATGTTCCTTTTCGCCAGATTTTATCTGTTTGCAGTTCGAGTTAAGAGAAATTACTCATAGCTTGCTTTAGTCACGCTGGTGGAAAATCATGTATTTTGTATGAGAGTTTCTCTTCACCGCTTTAATACTATTCTTTTTAGTGGTGAACATGTTTATGACGGAAACATCAATCGCTCACTAAATATCTTTGTTACGCAATAGAAATTTCAGAACAGTAATTCCTGCTTACGAGATGTTAAGCTGTGTACGTACTGATTAAAAGAAGTAATCATATAATTCGCCCTCCCTAATAAAAATTAGCAAAATTTGTAATTTGAGAAAAACTTCGAGAGCGAACACATCCTCTTCACCCATTGCTATTACACAACCACATCCAAAGGACTTGGTGTTTTGTACATGATTAGTACCCAGGTAACCAATAAGCATTAGCATATGCAGTAAATCAACCCTAAATCTGCATTTCAGATGCTACAAGCATTGTATTAGCATTATATCAGCATCTTGTTGTAAAGCTGCATTTCAAATGCTATTTAAATGCTTGTAGCCTGTAATTAGCATTTCGAATGCAAAATAGCATTAATGAAGCATTATCATAGCATTGCAGTAAAGCAGCCGTATATTGGCGTACTTAAGGCGACTTAAATGCTCGATAGGCTGCCGTAAAGACGCTTTGGAACTGCTAATTGGTTACCTGGGTAGGGAGCTTTCAGTATTCTATATTCTCTTGCGTTGCTCCTCCACTTTCCAAGCTTAAAGATCTCCTCCAATGACTACCGGCGAGTTTTCGGTTGGAACATACAGAATCTGATACAGCAAATGAAGATCCCATTTATTTTCACGATCATGAAGCATCCGTAAAAGCGAACAATCAGTCCTAAATTTATAATCTGCCAATTACTTGAGCCACTCCATTCTTGCCATCCGGATTTCATCCGTTACCCAGTTACCACTGTCATGAGGATCGCAATACAGAGCAGAAATTATTGCACCGTCGAACATTGTTTCCGTTGTGACTGCACAGCAGTTGTGCTGTGCCACAATGCTTAATGTTCATCTGTGTTATCTGCATTACTGTAGGGCAGCAGTGGTTTTTGAAACAAAGGTCAAATTGCATTGTTGTTAGATTGAGTCAGCATTTAGATTTGAAACTACTTTATCGTAGTAACGTAGTATTGTTTATCGCGTGACACCTTATTAAACTTAGTTGTTACTGTACTTGCGGGTACTGTATTACTATCACTATTAGATAATTTTTTTTTGCAGTAATAAAGATACCGGAAACGGAATTAATATTGTATGTGGAACTGAAGCTGCATCACAAATGTCATTAATTGTAAACTAAACAGTATCTATTTAAGTTGCGTATTGTTAAAAATTTCCCTTGCTTTCAGTCTTTTCAGAATCCTTGAACTCATCGGATCATATTCCGCCAAACTTAACCGAACCGTTCTCTCAAGTGCTATGTGTTAGCGATTCAGATGAAACAGTATCTGAAGATGTCGAAAATTCAGCCTTATCGTCGCCTGCAAATGAGAACACACATGCTTTTGTCGATCTCACTAGGTTGTCTATAAGTACGAACGAGCTATCTTCAACAATGCCTGGTTCGGAAACATCACAGAACACCCCGATCGAAATATCCGACAGCGCTAATTCGACAACGACATTGAATTGTTCAACAATAAACAGCAACCGCAGTGGAATGAGCTCATGTGCTAGAGCACGTTTAAATGATTTTTTCAATAACATTCCCAATTCAGTCCAGGGCGCAAGTTTTAGCAAACCTGAAACTGAAACACAGTTATCGGAAAGCATATTTGAACCCAGTTTGCGTGAGAATAGTACTGTTGACGAAACGCAACCACCTGATATGCCCGAGAACAACCAACATCAATTCGAAGAGCATTGGAATGTGAACATATCGGCGAAAATCAAAATCAAGGTTCACGTTTCCGAAGTTAACAGCGACAGTTCTTCGGATTCAGGTGCAGAAACCAAACAGACGAAACAATCGAAAGAAAATCCAAAAGCCTGTAACAAAGCCATTTACAGTTTGGAACCTTTCATCGATGACGATATGATGACTATCTTAACGGAAATCTACGGTGAATCTTGGAAAATAAGTAAAATTCTAGCCCTCTGCCAACCTAGTTGTAGAAGCCAACCGAGCCTAAAAACTATTGAAAACGATTGCAAGGGTAAGTGATATTTGTGGTATATTTCATGTATAGTATCTTACTTCTTTAACTATGTTGATGATTGTTTCTCTCGTACACTGTATATCACTGATATTTTGGTTTAGTTACAGCATAGGAGCTAACTACGGAAACGTCGTTTATATTGATACTGCTCCTGCAGATATACCTCATTAGTACGTTTACGACACTAAGCCCTTCGTATATAAATTCAACACAAACAACAAATCAATTGCTCAAACATATACTATCAAAATGTAGGGAACTTCTCGTTTGCCTTTATCATTAACATCACAATGGTTCCCTGGAATCGTGGGTGGTAATTTTCGAGAAATCGACATTGGGAAGGGCTTTATTTCATGTACGTACTAACTAGGTATATCTGCGGGAGCAGTAGCAATATGAACGACCTTGCCGTAGTGAGCTCCGTCAAAACATTTCACAGCAGAATAATGTTCTATAGCTAACAATCTTCTATTTTTGCAGACTATTATCCGCCAAAAAAAGAAATAGTGTCATTTCTGAAGTCCTTGGATGGTAGGTGTAATATCTCACAAGAGCTAACATATCTTACGGTTGTATGAATTATACTCAACCATTACCTCCCCTTGCATCTTAGACGGACAAGGGGCATAATGGCCACCAAAGGCAATGCACATGCATTCCATACTAACGAGATTTAAATCGATCGAAACTGCAATACTTCAATACATTACTTTTCGTTTGAGATCTGATCATGAAGACTATAAGATTAAACATTTTGGATTACCGTTTTCAGATTATTTGCTAGGGTGACCACAAAAAATCCACTCCCCGCGCTCCTCCATTTCGGAGCCACTTCTTCCCCATACCACCTTGAGCCTTTGGTTAAAATTTGATTTTAACAGAACATTTAATTATTTCCAAAGCAAGTTGAGGTTTTGATCACACCTGAACACTGATTAACTAGAAAATCTAATATTTAATGACATTTTCTTGTTCTAATATGCAAGTAAAGTTTAACCTTTTTTAACTCCCGCTCATTTTGCTCCGCGTTTATAAATTATTTTCAAATAATTATTTATCAATTTAAAATTCAATTGTGTGATTATTTTGTGTTTCAAATGTTTGATAAATAAATAAATATGGTTCTATTAGATGTAATGAATTTTAAGAAACAAATAGGTGATTTTTTTTAAGCAAGGGAAATATATGTAGTATGTCATAGTCGCTCGAACAGCAGAAACTAAATGTTTGAATTTTAAGCTAATCTTCAAGGGCAAGAATTTTCATATTTTCAAAATTGTCTAGTACAATTAACTATTTACCGCACGGTGTTGGTTCTTCCTCAACAAATGTTTCAGCATAGAGAAAATGAGGTTACTTAAATCACTCAGTATGTTCGTTATACCCCTTGTCCCCTTGTTCTCTTTTATCATCCATTAATAATCTTAGTTATATTATGAGCATTTGCAAGCTTGCTTTGATCCTTGTAAACTTTCAGAGAAAACACCCCTGAACATGTGTTCCGCGGAGGCGCTGAAATATAGAACTCATTTTAAAAACCACAAAGATGAATTGATGCACCGTCTATATAAAATATTCAATCGATATGTATTCGAGAATAAACTGGAAGTTCCATGTGCCTGGAATAAAAAACTTACCTGCACTGCTGGACGATGTATCAATTCCAAAAGGTAAGTACATCTATAGTTGTTTTCCGTGTTTTTTTTTTTGAGCGCCAAATACTTTTCGGCGTCTAAAAGCCAATTTTATCACAATTGCTTAAGCCTTTATTCGCATATACTTCTGCATATACTTTAAAAAATTGAGAGCGTTACGCAAAAGTGCAAGGTTTTTGAACGCTTACACCTCTCGTTCGACTTAACAGAATGACTTCATTTAAATGCCATTTGATCAGAAAAATTCACCAATTTTTCGAATTGAAATTTGAAAGAAGATCCATCAGTATAAGTAATTTAATTTTTCTATTCAAAATGACCAACTTTTTGCCATACAAATTTGCATTTCAACAGGTCAAAAAATTGGTTTTTCCCAACACGGTCGTAGGAAACGGGTAGCAACTGTCTTCTTCTTCTTCAAAATAAGCTTTGTTCAGGGGGTGAGTAACTCTGCCACGTTGTGTTTGTGTTGATCGTGTACGAATGTGTTTCCGGGGTGGCAGAAGGTGTTTTTGTGTTTTCACAAACTACAATCGAAAATTTATGCTTATTGGCAACCATGCACGGTTTAGACGTTTAATACATGCTCACATATGAATCGTCTGAATTACATTTGTATAAGCGAGAGGGAAACAAAAACAAACAATCGATTCGTGTAAGTGGTGCCAGATATGAATTTATCTTGGCGAGTGTGTTTGAAGTGTGGCGGATTGTGTTTTTAGGGTGGTAACACAAGGTGGTCAAGTGACTTACCCCCTGGCTTTGTTGCCGGTGTCTGATTTTTCAATTGTGGCCCGTCCTCTATTATTAAATTTCCTTCGTTCTGCATTGTCGTAATTCCCTTGGGAGACAAAGCAATACCCGATATATAACGGATGAATTATTTGCCAACGTGTTATATTATCACCATAGACTAACTCTAAGATCAGTAGGTCCCATACAAAAACGATTTTTTTCTTGGCTCAGTCAGTACTAGCACATCGGTCCCAAGTTTGGTCCCAATCTAAATAATGCGCCCCTAATAATGAACTCACACGAACACACTCTCAAATATTCTGTCAAAATAACACAACAAATCAAAACAAAGGCGCAAATATGTACAGCCAGGTGCTGGCTTCAAGGTGTAATTCGGACCAAGGGATTCTACAACAGTGAACCAATTTCAAATCGCTAGTTGCATATTGATTGTTGTTATCACCGTCCTTTTCAGGACGATCAATTGACTTTGACAATAAAAGAGTATTTGTTTGAGTAAAATTTTCATAATTTAACCAACACCGATAGGCAAAATAAAGTGCCCACCTCATCGTTTTTTCAATTTCTTTCATTTACTTGGTTCAAATTAAAGTAAACACACTGTATTTTTTTTATTATCTTATTTTTTATATTCTTTTTAAGTTTCACTTATGGAATACTGAAAAAAAGGAGTTTTACTTAAAGAAAAAAAAATCAATTTGCGTTGAAAAAAAAAACAGTGACAAAATAAAGTGCCCACTTCATTTAGGCTACAGAAAACATAAATTAAAGTAAAATAAAAGCATTCCAATAATTGATGTGTCCTCCTTTGGCCTTCAGGACCTCCTGCAGGCGCTTCGACATGCTCTCGACCAGGTTCTTTAGGTGCTGTGGATCTAGCTCTTCCAAGGCGCGCTCCAGGGCTTCAAAATAGTTATTTTTATTGGTAACACCTGTTTTGTCAACCCTGGCATCGAGAATCGCCCACAAATTCTCAATGAGATTGAGGTCCGGGCTTTGTGGAGGCAAGACCGGAAGAAAGACTTGGTCTTCTTGGCAGTATGCTTCGGGTCGTTGTCCTGCTGGAATACGAACTTCTCTTCAAGGCCCGTCTGGATCAGCAAAACCTCCAGATTTTCTCGCAGGATGTTGATGTAAGAATCTGCCGTCATTATCCTGTCGATTTTCACAATGTTTCCCACTCCACCCCACGAAAAACACCCCCAGACCATCACATTTCCTCCTCCATGCTTCATCGTGCCTTGGATGTGGCGCTCCTGAAGCTCCTCTTCCGATCTGCACCAAACACGAACCCGCCGCTTTCGGTTAAACAGCTCGAATTTTGATTCGTCCGTCCAGAGAACCGTTTTCCAGAACTCTAGGGGCTTATCAGCATGCTCCTTAGCAAACTTAAGCCGTTTGGCTTTGTTTGCCTTGCTGATAAATGGGCGCTTCCGGGCAAGTTTGCTATTCAACCCCAGTGCTACGCGACGGCGACGAACAGTTCGACCGGAAACTGATAATTGAAGGGTTTCCTGGATCTCGCGGACAGTTGCCTTCGGGTTTTTCTTGACTTCGCGCATGATCTTGGTGTCCGTTCTCGCATCCGTTTTCCGCTTCCTGCCTCTGTCAGGGCGAGCCACCATTGATCCAAACGTTTTAAGCTTCAGAAGAATTTTGCCAACCGCTGCCGTATTGATACTGTACTTCTTAGTGACAGCCCGGTGCGATTCAACGTTTTGCACATCACGAACGACCAATTTTCGGATACACAAGGGAATTGCTTTCGAAAGCACTGCGTTCTCCATTTTTTTCAATTGAATCAAATGCGATACGTTTGCTTCAAAACATGTCAAAATATCAAAACATAAACAATCGAGGGGTCTTCCAATGGAAACTTATCGAAAACATATCGATTTTTAAAGTGGGCTCTTTATTTTGTCACTGTTTTTTTTTTCAACACAAAGTGATTTTTTTTTCTTTAAGTAAAACTCCTTTTTTTTCAGTATTCCATAAGTGAAACATAAAAAGAATATAAAAAATAAAATAAGAAAAAAAACTACACTGTGTTCACTTTACTTTGAACCAAGTAAATGAGAGAAATTGAAAAAACGAAGAGGTGGGCACTTTATTTTGCCTATCAGTGTATGCCACCATTGGATAGCATAACCCAGAACGAAAAACGTCAAGAAAATAAAATATGAAGCAAAATGTATAAGAAGGGAAAGGTCAAAGTAAAATCTAGGGTTTTTTTTCATTAGGGCGAATCTTCAATTGAGAGATTCTCTCCGGGCTCGCTCTCTTTCATTCATTACAGCGCCGTTCTAAAACTTTCGAGGGATTGTTTAGTACAGATCGAAACACAACAGTGCTAGCTAGCTAGCATACTCTATAAATATTAGAATGAAAAACGTAAAGGTGATTGGTTTATGAATGAAAGAGAGCGAGCCCGGGGAGAATCTCTCAATTGTAGATCCTATAAATAATAATTCAGCGCCAACATGAGACTATGGCGATCTGCTTTTGTAAACAATGGCTTTCGTAGTTATTTTGTCTGGAACAAAATGTCGCAAATACAAATTAAGCACTCTTTAAGGTAGAGCAGCTTACCTCTATGCGCTGATATATTAAATTTGAAGGAACTGTATTCTACTTCCGATAAATTAGCAAACGAAGTGTTTGTTTAAAAAAAGTAGATACGCCCTTATCAAATGTTGGCGCTGAATTGTTTCATTGGATCTCCTTACTTTTCTAATGGTTTGATTTTCTGTGGGCATAAAACAAGAGAGATAAGTTTCATTGACCAGTTTGACTACTACGTTCTCAGAAAAATGTCTCAGCAAAGGCAATCGAAGTACGTTTTGGAGTCTCGCAAGCGGAAGCGCGAGGCTATTGAGAAACAACAACAAAAACATAAGAATTGCAAAGAGTTGGATTTTAAGAGTTGATAGATTATATTTACACCTGCATATGTACCCAAATACTCAAATTACCTAGTTCAATAATTATCAACCATATGTGTTATGGTATGTATTTATTATTTGAATAATACCATTATTTCTATACACCAACGCGGTCCTACGAGAATCTCGCGGTTATATCCCTGATATAACCGACCTCTATTTTTTTCATTAGGGCGAATTTAACATTGAGAGGTTCTCTTTCATTACATTCTCTTTCATTCATATTCCAATCACCTTTACGTTTTTCATTCTACTATTTGTAGAGTATGCTAGCCAGCACTGTTGTGTTTCGATCTGTACTAAAGTTTTGAAATGGCGCTGTAACAAATAAAAGACAGCGAGACCGGAGAGAATCTCTCAATTTTGCTTCGCCCTAATGAAAACAAATTCTGGATTTGGTGAAGTGAGAACAGTTTTTTCAAGTGACGTGACTCTCTAATTCATTTAGCCAGAAGAGTCACGTCACTGCTAGTGACATTGTTTGACTTCACCAAAGGGCAAAATCACTTCGACCCTCGGAATAACCCTCATTATATTTTTGTTAATTTTTTAAAAACACAAATATATCAAATTGTCATTTCCTATCCATTATCAACAAAATTGTCTATATACCTTGTACATCGGAATCATTCCACGATCCTAGAGCAGTTTCTGAGCGTGTTTCCTCTCTTACTAGAAAGGGTTTTATTTGGGCAGGCTCACCTCGCGCAGACAGTCAGTAGCCCCATTTCCTTTAATGAAACTCAGAGGCACTGAGATCATTTGTATGCATAAGTAGGGCAACTTTTCCAACAACGTTCCAACAACTACAGTAACAACGTTTCCTTTTGTTTTTTTTCTCCAATGTATATGTAACGTATTAACATACGTTTAAACAAACAATTTAATCAGTCTAAGAATAACCTGTTTTTGCTTAGACAGATGCTTCTTCTAAAAGACCATTCTCTCATAAGTACCGTACGTATGAGCGCTTAGTCCCAAAAAATGAAGAATAGGTTGCATTTCGACAATGTAGCACTTTATCTAGAACAAGCCTGATTGTTGTTATCCATACCCTAAGCAGAGTTCTCATATACATCGTGATTACCCACTTTCTCACTTCACCCATGTCGCTTTCGGGAAAACGGTACATTTGGGGAAACTTCTGGGAAATGTTTTTCAAGGAAACAGTGCATTCGAGGAAATAACTTTCAAGAAAACGTCATTCGGGGAACTTGTTTTTAGGGAAATGTCTTAGATTTTTATAATTCATTTATCCAAGCAATAATATTTTAGATAACATGCTTCATTTATCTTGAAATATATGCATGTTACACATTGTATCAAATCTCTATAAAATATTATATAATTATTATATCGTACAGGTATGGGCCGAAGGGTCTCAGATTGTGACGAAACTTCCTGAAAAACGCAAATTAAAGTTTTCCGAGTTTCACGGAATTTTGCGACATTTTTGCCTAACATCCCACTGCGGGGTAGGTTGAAGCACGGACTAAGTCCGCCACTTCAACAGGCAAAAATGTCCGGTTGGAAGACGCTCATGTACCACTGTGGCTTGTAAAATGTCGTTGGTTCGAGTACCACTGTACACATGCCCTTTTCGCTCAATTTTCCTAAAACATCTGCTATATTTCCAAGCCTGTCGCACACTAGCGGAACTATCAAAACTTTCTCTTCATATCTTTCATTCTAGCCAAAAACATTGTTGTTCACTCTTGGTGCCTCATGGTGATGAGCGAACATCTCCTTCTACATCATAATCGTTACTCCTCGCACGGAGAATATATAACATAACAATTAATGTATGTGAAACCATAAATGGTGGTAACCATTAATTATACAGTGGTACATGAGCGTCTTCCAACCGGACATTTTTGCCTGTTGAAGTGGCGGACTTAGTCCGTGCTTCAACCTACCCCGCAGTGGGATGTTAGGCAAAAATGTCGTTGGTTCGAGTACCACTGTACACATGCCCTTTTCGCTCAATTTTCCTAAAACATCTGCTATATTTCCAAGCCTGCCGCACACTAGCGGAACTATCAAAACTTTCTCTTCATATCTTTCATTCTAGCCAAAAACATTGTTGTTCACTCTTGGTACCTCATGGTGATGAGCGAACATCTCCTTCTACATCATAATCGTTACTCCTCGCACGGAGAATATATAACATAACAATTAATGTATATTTTGGATGTCTATCACTTCGAATAAAACTCAACTTTTACATCGAACCTATTGATTGTTTGCCGTGTAATCAGCACATTAAAAATAAAGCTAGCCTGATGAAGGGTCTTGTTCATTTTCTACATACTCATAAATATGATTTAATTGTCAATAGCCGCAGATTTACTAAGTGTGACGTAAATTTTTAAATGGAATAAATAAAATTTATTAAAAATACCTTCTGAAACACAACTGATCACTGGAACTACGAGACTTCGTGAAAAATGGCCGATGACAGTTGACAATACTTTACTGGGCTTCGGTAGTTCAGTGTTCATTTTACGTTTTATTCGGTAAAGTGCTTACCGTATTCAGTGATTGTTTGTTTTTACCGTACGAATTGTATTATTTTCTACCGTATACGGTTCATAAAATACAATATAACAAATCGTTCGGTAAAGTGTTACAAAATTACGGTAAAATTAAATATGTTTACCGAAAAATTGGTTATACTTTATGTTTACCGAAATATTTCGTCAATTTTTTTACCTAACAGCAAAATCGAATCTAAGTGTGTAGTGATGTTCGGGAAAATCAGAAAACTTTAAGTGGCGTTTGCCAGGAAATCTGGCAACCCCGATTTTTTAAATAATGTTTTTTGTTTATATATCTATGAACCCTACGCGTAAACAAAGTTTCGTAACAATCTGAGACCCTCTGATCCAATCTGTACGATAATTGGAAAAATACCCACTGTTAAGTTATTCAGAAAGATCTTCTATCTGCTATACCGCAGGATAGCAGGTAGTTTGTGTGTAGACTTTCATATGCGCCTTGATCGAAAGCGGTTTGTTGTGGAGAAGAAAAGGTGTACAGTCTGTTCAATAGGAGAGGTATAAAAGGGCAAGTCAGGAGCAGACAGGATTCAGCCCCTAGGATTTTCAAATTGTAGTTTTAGTTGTAGATTAGGTAGGTTATCAAATTTTAACAAACAATGCCCCTAGGGCTGAACTGAAAATTAAACGAAAACACATAACACTTTAAACACACCAAACACAGAAAATTCAAAATTAAACGAAGCTGAAGAGCCCAATGGGCTAAAACACTTAAAATGTTAAAATTAGTATATAAGACAATTGAATTGGAAATATAAAACATGTTAAGTAAAACAGACAGGATTCAGTCCATTAGCAGAATACAGACAGTGAGCAGCAATTGCGAAGATTATTTGATTCAATAAAAGTTGAATTGAAAGTTTAAACCCACACGTTAGTTTCAATCCGACCATTCTATTTCGGTGAAAATATCTCGACCCCTGAGCTATCGTCCGAATACCCACCTATTCTCGAGTGATTCATAGTTAAGACTTTTGTAAACAATCTTAACTTATTGCTAAGATTTTTGTAAACAATAATTTCAAACGTCGATTTCTCTCAATTATTTAAAAAAAAACTCGTGGCGCATCCTCTGATAGAGAAGTGTTTGCTCTGCTGAATAATTTAGTCAGATTCGGTTTACAGAAGTACAGTGGGTTTTGAAAGTTTACGCGTGAATCGTTGGTCTCAAAAACAGATAATTTCCTTTCAAATCACATTTTAGGATTATTTAATATGATGCAGACTTTGTTCAATACCGTTTCCTGCTAATCTCCACAGGAAAACTGGGCGAATAAGCAGCATTGAGCTTAGTGACAAGGTTGTAACGTGTGCGGAAAGGATGCGGTCTACTCTGGTACATGAAATGTGTCATGCAGCTGCCTGGATATACAGTGGACAAAATGGCCATGGAAAACATTGGAAAATGTGGACGAATCGTGCCGAAAAATGTTTTCCAGAACTACCTCCCATCACCGTTTGTCATCAGTATGAAATTGAATACAAATACACTTACCAATGTGTCTTATGTGCAGCCAAGTAAGTAATCAAATAACACTATACTACACTGATATAGTCTTTCTTTGTATTCTCCTATACGCGGGGTAACGATCTGTGATGATGTTGTTTTGAGAAGGAAATAATTTCTCATCACCATGAGGCTCTAGGAGTAGACAGCACTTTTTAGCTAGAACAAAGTTATAAAGAGAAAATATTGATAGTTCCGTTAGCGCACGGCAGGCTGTGAAAATTGAATAAAAGTAGTTTCCCAGACAACAAAAATGCACGTATATTGAAAGTTGTCTTTGTGATATACAATCATATATGTAAGTAAACAAATCGTATAGAATGCAAAAAATATGGCTTATTCGTGAAAAAGTGGAGGCCATATACGTGCAAATTCCATTGTTTTCTTAAACGAGTTGATTTGATATCGTATGCGATTGAATATGTAATAACAAATGCGATTTAAAAAGGTTAGCGATGTATAACCGATTTAGTTTGTGACGCAGTACGATGAATAAATGACACATCGTATAGAAGTCGAAAATTTGCACTCTTTACGATTTAACTTAAACATAACACGATAAAGGCCACAATTAATTGCGATGTTGACCTAAAATATAGGAATATACGATACTATTTGCCCAAGTAACCACGAGGCTGTAAGAGCATGCATATATAGGGCATATGCATTACGTCTAGTGCATCATTAAAGTTGGATTAAAGCTGAAAAGGGCCCCACTAAGATCGAATTAATGCTATATCTTTTGTAATGCGATAAGACATTGCTAAAGTAGCATTATTGCACTGGTAATGCATCACTACATTCTTAAGCTAATCTAACGCTTCATTACTTGACAGCTGTTGAATTGATGCGATACCGCATTACCGATGTTGAATTTGGTTTGAATAAGTGCAATGATATAATGCTTGTGGTTACTTGGGTGAACACTGTTATACGACTTGTGGTTGTCTGGGTTGAAATAGACCGGAGTGTTCATACCACCGATGATGATTATAACGTCGCAATTTGGGCAGGCGATGTAACTTTCCTCATCTGTGTATTCACCGAACACTTCTTTTTCGAAGAATACCACTAACGTGGCGAATTCAACCATTTACATGGTCAATGTAACCATTATATGCAATAGAATCATCTTGACCACACGCAAAAAAACCGCTGTAGAAACTTCTATTTAGAGGTTTAAATTAAGCACAAACACCAAAAATTACGGAAAAAAACTATACTGTTTAAGGTGGTTCTGCATTTTAAATAATGTTGATTATAATGTATTATATGACATTACGTTGTGTTATAACATAAGTGTGTATGATACAGAAACCTACACGGTAAGCTTCCTTTACCCATTAATGGGTACGATTTATTAATATTGTTATTCCTCATGTGGACATTTTTACCCATTTAACCGTAAAACGGCGTCTACCCATTTAAATGGGTAGACGCCGTTTTTCAGTAAAATGCGTAAAAAATCCACAGGAGGAATAACAATAATAATAAATCGTACCCATTTATGGGTAAAGGAAGCTTACCGTGTAACTTAACTTAAAAAATCTTCTACCGTAAATTTCGTGAAACTCATCGTAATCCCACGCAAATCAACACCACTAATGGCTAGCCCACAATTGATACGTTACGGATGCGTTTGCGTGAATTTGACAGTTTTTCCATAGCTGTTCTGTGAAATTTACGTCAACGCATCCGCAACAGTTGTGGGTGACCCTTAAGCCGAATATTCCTCTAACATGCTGGTGGTGCCAGTTTGCATGCGGGTACGAAAAGTTTATAATTATACTTTTGCAAGCATAACAAAATCAGATATGTAGATTTTAATAATTTCTTAAAAAGAAAAACAAACACAAAACAAGAACGTTTTTATTGTGGAACACTGAAACAAATCAGCAGTCTATCATAAAAGATTTCAAACCTAGCTAGATCTGCGGATCGCGGAACAAACTTCCATTTTCAAAGCCCAATTTTGACATTTTATTATTTTCTGCACTACATTGTAATCCTCGACCACATAGAACAGACATCCAAGCTGCCATTTTAAAATTACAGCACGTTTCCGTTAGTTTTGGTAAATCAATTTTTGTTTGTTGAAACCTTGACAAGGCGGCTCTGTTTTGCCAAGGTTTGGCTTTTAAAAATTTACGCAGTAAAATGAAAAAAAATGCATAAACTAAAACAAGAATTAAAATTAGAAAACATATATTTACAGCTATGGACACACATTTCTAGATAGGGTACGTAAATGGTTAGGGAAGGTCCATTAATTACGTCACGCAATAGGGTGGGAGGGGGTGGGGTCTGAGAAAACGTGACGATCCATACAAAAAAAAGTTAAGGTCCATACAAAAAACGTGACAAGAGGGGGGGGGGGGGGTTATAAAAAGTCATTTTTTGCGTGACGTAATTAATGGACGTTCCCTTACAGTGCCTTTTAAAAAAAGGCCATGGCGATAGATTTATGTACATGCTTCCTCTAAAAATGCCTAACCTCAATCTCAGTTTTCTTATTTACAAATTTATAAAAAGAAATACTCTTCTCATATAAAAAACATAACAACAAACATCGATTATCAATTGAATAATTCTATTCTCTACAGGTACAATTCACACACCCGTTCAAAGAAGACTGAAGACATCCGCTGTGCTCATTGTCACGGAAAGATTGAACTGTTTTTAAACAAGAAAAACAAACATGGTGAAATTATTGCTACACCAGCAGGGAAAGCTAAAGGATTTGCAGCGTTTGTTAAGGATACATATAAGAACGTACGTCAGAATGAAGAAAGCCACGCGGAAACGATGAAAATATTAGGTAAACAATTTTCAGGGCTTAGTGTGGCACAAAAATTGAAATATTCCTAATCATGGCGCTATAGGACAATGGTTTAGCAGTATAGATTTAATATTCATGTGCTGTTCATATTTTTCTTGTAAACAGTGAAAGTAATTTTTTTGCTAGCAATCAGCGAGATCCGAATGTGGCCATTTTGAAGTAATTTATATTCATATACAAATCACAATTGAAAGACAAAACACGGAACAGCACCATTTATAAATGTTTGGCTCCATAGGTTCCCTGTATTAGTTTTGGTCAATTTAGTACAATGAACTTCCTTTTTCACATTGCTTTGGAAGGTGGAATTCAAGAGCGCATGCCTATTCCTATAGGTATCCTTAATAAAAATTACATTGTAAATACGATAGAATCTATTGTAAAACTACAGTGAAGTAAATGGTAGATACTATAGGTTCTATTGTTTTCAATGATAAGCCATTTAACAAAAAAAAAGATACAATAGATCATTTTAATGAAACTACACATAAACAGAATGGTCAATAGTCCAACAACAAAATTGATTATTTTAAAACTGCGCTTTGGTTATTGAGGTTAGGGCGCTGTTGTGTCAATTTTGAACTCACCCCGTAGTAACTACAGTGAAGATTTTACATTTGTTTAATGCCTGTAAAGCTGATACAGTAACAGGGTAGTTTTGTTTCTCTAAATCCCTAAATATTATTTTGCTGTGAATTGTTGTGTGCATATTTAAAAAAATAAGAAGAGGAAGGTATTGAGAAAAAGATTGCTTAATGTCCTTGTAAAAATCCTCACTCAAGAACAAAACGTTAAACGAAAAATAAAAAATAAAAAAAACAATAAACAAAGTCTTAGGATAAGACAATCAAATATTGGAGATATACATCGTATCTAAATGTGGCATGTATTCAAGCTGAAATCGAACGCATATACAGAATTTGGAAAGATCATTCTTATTATCAATTTGTCACATAAATACAGAGTTGGAACGAACAAAGTAAAACCTAACAAATCCAACCATAAACAAACGACGTTTACGAAAAAAAATACAATAAGACAATAATATTATACGACAACAGATTGAACAACTTCATGACTTTGAATCAATCAAACTTCAACAGACATGTCAAAGCACTCTGGACGCTATTCAGTGTGCAGCTAGAAACATAAAATAAAAATTAAAAAAAGCCCCACTTCAATACAAATTATTGTGAAAGAAAATCATCCTACTCACTTTATAGCAAAAGTATGATTGACCGCCCGGGGTTGCTACTCCGTTATTGCCAGATCAGCTGATATTCCACAGAGAACCAACAGATGATGCTTGTGGATAAGCTACATCCTCAATGTGTAAGAACTGGTAATCCCAAAATAAGACAATACTGGCGTCGATCCCGCCCGAATGCAGGTAAAAAAAGGAAAGGGTACACACTTAGAAAATTTTACAGTATTCGGTAATTTTTTAGCGAACTTTCAACAGCTGAACGTTCGGTAATCCGATTTAGAAGGATTTCGGTAAAATTTGACAAGTTCTGGTAATTTCTTGACCGGAATACTGTAAAATTTCACAGAAATCCGGTTCCTTAGGCATGTGTTGTTTTGATACTCGATTTATTGAAAGCCAAGAACACCTCTCCGCGTCCCATGGGGTTAGGGGCCTTCTCATAAACCACGCAAACCTATTTTTAAAATCTCCGCCAAACTACGCTGAACTACGTACAATCGAAATTTATTCGGCAATGATGAACTCAGAAAGATCAAGGAGAAGGTAAAAGATGCAAATCACATGTGTAGGACGTGGATAAAAAGTTAGAAAAATGTACCGGATACGAGTTTTAGGCTAACAGTAAGCAAGGTTTACAAACAAAGGCAACAGTCATTCGCAAGGCGAATACCTACCCGCATAACGAAAAACAATTTGCTATATAGTTTCGACTATATAGCAAATTGTTTTTCGTTATGCGGGTAGGTATTCGCCTTGCGAATGACTGTTGCCTTTGTTTGTAAACCTTGCTTACTATTAGGGAACGTCCAATAATTATGTCACGCAAAAAGTGACTTTTTAACCTCCCCCCCCCCCTCCCTGTCATTTTTTTGTATGGATCGTCACGTTTTTCCCAACCCCCCTTCCCCTTACTGCGTGACATAATTAATGGACCTTTCCTTATACCTTGACACTTATAACCTTACGCTCCCCCTATTATATATTGCTGATTGCAGTTAAAAATGGACTCCGACAAAAACAGAAAAAGTGTGATAAAAGTGCACGTTTACGTCAAATCCTTTCCTATCTTCAGTGAACTTATACCTTTCAGCATAAAGGATAAGTGCACCGAAGACAACAAAACGATTTGACGTAAACGTGCACTTTTATCACACTTTAAAATGCGCAAAAAGCACTTCTAGAGTCCAATCACAACTGCAACCAGCAATATATACCTTGTCACTTCCATTGTAACAAAGAAACTAAGCACACGTGAATACAATTATATGTTAATGAAGGTCCATTAATTATGTCACGCAGTAAGGGGGGAGGGGGGTTTGGGAAAACGTGACGATCCATACAAAAAATTGAAGGTCCATACAAAAACCGTGACAAGGGGGGGGGGGATTATAAAAAGTCACTATTGCGTGGCGTAATTAATGGACGTTCCCTTATTGGAAAGTATTCCGGCTTTACTTTTCCCGACGCCATAAATTCTATCGGCCACAACAGTTAATCTGGCGACGAGGATGTCTGATGAAGAAAACAACGAGATTTGTAGGAATCGACTGCGTGATGTTGCTGTTACTGTTAATGCTTCCCAAAGGTGATGGTACTGCAGGGTTGGTGTTGCTGCTGCTGGTACTCCTCTGGCGATGCAATCAAATTTCACCATCGAACCATTCGATCGTCAACGGATGAAATGGTCCCGATGGGTGGAGCGATTAGAAGGTGCTTTCCTGCTGTTCCGAGTTCCAGCTGACTTGAAACATCCTATGCTGCTCCATTACATGGGTGGAGAGAATTACGATTTTGTTTCGGAGAAGTTGGCTCCTGTCAAGCCACAGCTGCTCAAAACTCACTTCAACCCCCGTCCGTTCAAAATATTGGAAAATTTTCGCTTCAAGTGCAGGAAGCAAGGCGATAAACGAGCGGATAAGTCAATTGATGACTATTTAATAGCGCTGCGAAAATTGGCTATTACGTGCAATTTTGGTGCCTATTTGGAACTGCTTTAAGAAACCAGTTCGTGTTCGGCCTGAACCAAACCGCGAAGTTCAGGCAAGACTCTTGGAAGTGCACAATCTAACTTTGGAAAAGGCTCGGGTTCTTGCGGATGCCATGGAGATTTCAGCGGAAGGTGGACAGGAGATTCAGTCTCGAGTCAAAGCCGATTTGAATTGGGTCGAACATCTGGCAAACAAGAGTGGAAAATCGAAGGGCAACAAGTCGGGAACGCCTGATACTAAACAATCGTTCCAAAGTGGTTCTAAACCTAATTCGAAAAAGGGTGCCTGCTACCGGTGCGGAAATACGATCTAATTCGCAAATAAATGCATTCAGGTGAAGGTTTGTAACTTCTGCCGTATGACGGGCCACATCGAAAGAGTGTGTATGAAGAAGAGTGCTTCTGGCACGAAGAACAGAAGTGATTTCCACCAAGTGAAAGAAAGTGCGATATGTCAACAGAAGAGGAACGATGATGTTTACGTGAACGAAATTTGTGGCTTATACGACGTGGAGAGCCTAGTGGATAAATTCTGGATCGTTCTTTCGGTGAATGATTCGAACGTGAAATTAGAGATCGATAGTGGCAATAATAAGCGTCGCAGACTACGAAAAGCTGCTTCGGGATATGAAATTGGTGGCATCGGATCTATCGCTCGTTAGCTACGGTGGGAATTTGATTTAGTTGCGTGGTGTGTGTACGGTCTCGGTACATTGCATCCGCTGTAAAGCTCACCGATTGTTGTTGTATGTCGCGGAAAACCGGAAGCATCAGTTACTTGGAAGGAGCTGAATAAAAGTTTTGCGTCTCGATGTACAAAAAACTACGAAGAAGTGAATGCGGAGATGGACAACGTAGTGAGTAGAATAGCTGAAGAGCAAGAAATTGAAAACTAGTGAACGACGGAGTACTAGAAAAAGTGAACCGTAGTGACTGGGCGACTCCGGTGGTCCCCGTGACTAGAAGATCACCGTGAACCTGAATATCGTGGTGGATGAGCATCCTCTCCCCACAATCGAGGAATTGTTTGCCAATGTTGCTGGTGGAGATAAATTCTCGAAGATAGATTTGTCTCAGGCCCACCTCCAGCTTGAGGTGGATCCTGATCAACGAGAAATTCTGACACTGAGCACACATTTGAGCCTGTACAGGCCGACACGGCTTATGTACGACGTGAGCTCTGTGCCTCCTATATGGCAACGCCTAATGGAAGAAGTGCTTAATGGAGTACCGGGAGTGACAGTGTTTTTGGACGATATACGTGTGACGGGCTCGAATGATGAAGTACATTTACAAAGACTTGAAGTAATGCTCAAACGGTTGTGCCAGTACGGTATGCGAACAAACATGGACAAGTGCGTGTTTTTTAGCGGACCAAATAGAATATTGTGGTTACTTCGTGGACCGTCACGGTATACATAAAGTGCAAAAGAAGATTGATGCAGTGCAAAATATGCCCACTCCCGAAAATAAAGACCATGTGCGTTCCTTCGTCCGTTTGGTGAATTATAATGGACGTTTTCTACCTAATATGAGCACGATGATCTATCCATTGAATATGCTGTTGCGAAACGACGTGCCGTTCGAATGGTCGAAATCGTGTGAAGATGCCTTTAGGATGGTGAAACAGGAGATGCAGTCTGACAGTTTTCTGGTACACTACAACCCAGAGTTGCCATTGGTGTTGGCGACCGATGCCTCACCTTACGGTTTCGGCGTCGTATTAAGCCATGTCCTGCCGGACGGATCGGAGAGACCGATACAATATGCGTCCCAGATCTTGAACGAAACTCAACGTAAGTACAAACAAGTTGATCGTGAGGCATACGCTTTTGTTTTCGGCATACGACGGTTCCACCAATATTTGTTTGGGCGGAAATTCGTTCTTCTCACGGATAATGAGCCTGTCAAGCAGATTTTTTCCGAGACGAAGGGATTGTCTACTATGGCAGCATTAAGAATGCAGCACTACGCTACGTTCCTGCTGTCGTTCGATTATTCAATCAAATTCCGTCCCACAAAACAACATTACAATGCGGACGCGTTCTCGCGGCTGCCGGTAGCTGAGAAGCGGCCCGATAACGTTATAGAAGAAGCTGATATGTTGGAAATCAGCATTATCGAGACCATGCCTCTTACGATTAAGGACTTGGCCAAAGAAACTGCGGCGGACGATTCGGTACTGGTTTATTTATTTATTTATTGTTTATTAAAGTCAACAGGTAAAATATTTGCCCCAATGACCGGCATCTTAAAACTAAAATCATAAAATTAAACAAACTGACAAAAAACACGTCTAAAACTACACTTATTTGTTTCTCTACGTACATTAAAATCAAATACTAGGTAACAACTATTAAAAAGACGACTCATGCTGCGCATTGGCTCATGGAGTCCATAGTTGGTTCTTGCTGCTGGAAGGCTCAGGAACGAATGTGCGCGTAGATTACGGCGGCGTTTGTTGATGTCTAACATGCTGAGCAGTGAAGAACAATTAATGTTCCCTTGCAGGAGATCGACAATAAAACAGGCTTTTGCCACGTTACGCCTTTCATCAAGTAGATGCAGGTTGATGAGCTGGCACCGACTGCTATAGCTGGGTAGATTGAACGGGTCTCTCCACCTGAGATGACGTAGGGCAAATCGAATGAATTTCCGCTGGATGGCCTCAACACGCTGGATTCCATTCTGGTAATAGGGAGACCAGACAACAACAATATTCCAGAATAGGGCGGACGATTGCGCAGTAAAGCGATTTCAAGCAGTAAACATCCTTAAATTTTTTGGCAAAAAGGAACAGGAAGCCTAACTGCGATGACGCCTTAGACACGACGTATGCTACGTGGTCTTTGAAAGTCATTTTGGAATCGATGAAAATCCCCAAGTCCTTAACCGTCGTTTCGTGCTACAGCTCAAGCCCTGCCAAAGCATTACTGAATTGGTAGAGGTCACGTTTACGGCCAAATGAAACCATTCAGAGAACGAACCCAGCTGTTGTTGCAGAAAAACGGCGTCTAGTGGATGCTTTATCGCGTAGAACAGCTTCAAATCATCAGCGTATGAAAGTTTTAGGCATTTGAGGATGAGAATGACATCGTTCATGTAAAGCAGGAACAAAAACGGCCCAAGATGGCTGCCTTGGGGCACGCTGGACAAAACTGGAAATGGTGACGAAACGTGATCACCGATTCTGACGGACATACTACGATTGGTCAGGTAGGATCGCAGCCAGATAAGCAAGTTGTTGCTCATGCCTAATTTATCAAACTTGGCTATTGCTATCTGGTGGTTCATTTTATCGAACGCAGCGGAAAGATCCGTATAAATAGCATCTACATGATTACCGTTTTCAAGCTGCTTGACCAAGAAAGAGGTGAAGCACGTCAAATTAGTGGATGTCGATCGTTTGGAATAAATCCATGCTGATCCGGCGAAATATAGTGCGCGTAGCTCTGCATTAGCTTCCGAAGAATTATCATCTCAAACAATTTGGATACTGTACTTAATGCAGCTATGCCCCGGTAATTTGAGACCAGTCTCTTGCAACCTTTCTTAAACACTAGGAACACATATGACTGTTTCCAACAGTTCGGACATATGCCAGTGGACAAAGAAAGATTGAACACCTTTGCTAACGGAGACGCAAGCAAATTCACGCACCGTTTCAGTACAAGCGATGGAATACCGTCCGGACCACATCCCGTTGGGAACTTCAATTCCTTGCCAGCTGCAATAACCATGTCATTGGTGATGGCGTAATGCATTCCGGAGGCAGGAAGACGGGGCACATTACTGGTGGCGAGCGCGATGTCCTGCGGGTCGAGCAGCTCGTCGGAGAAAACGTTGCTGAATTAGAAACGGAAAATATCGGCAATACCGGCGACGCAATCAGCTTCAAGCACACCATCCGTCATCGTGGAAGGCAAACCGACTTCCTTTTGCTGATCATTGACGTGACGCCAAAAAATTTTCGGGTTGGACTTAAAGTTTTTTTGTAGACGGTCTTGATAAGCGTTATAGAAATGATCGTTTCATTGCTTGTACTCAGCGTTCGCTTTCACGTAACACGAATTTGTAGAATCGGTGCGATATTTGCTGTGTCGTCTAAGAGCTGCCTGCTTCACTCTTTTGAGGCGCTTGAGAGCGGAATTCGACCAAGCTGGTTTAGGTGATTGATGTTGGATCCTCACTGGAACAAACTGATTGATGGCACATAGCAGTACACCAGACATTGTCGATGCAGCGAGGTTGACGTCAGAAGCATCGAGGATCTTATCCCAGTCAACAAGTCCCAAGAAATCGTTCATTCCGCTGAAATCAGCCTTACTGAAATCGTAAAAAAACACTTTCAGAGGAATCACGGAAGCAACACAATGGATTTACTGCAAATTTCATAGCTAAAGGTGGATGATGCCGACAGATTTTAACTAGCGGTGCTGGTGCTTCAATAACTGTGCAATCCTCACACAGATCGTCACTAACAAAGCACAGATCAAGCATGCGATTACTCTCGTTTTGAACGCCAGTCAGTTGCCTGAGCTGAGCGGTACTATACGCATCAAGCAATTCTCGTGATGTCATGCCAATCGTAGATCGAGAAACGACAGGAAAGTAGTGCCCAAGAGAATTTTGCTGCCAGTAAATCGTACCCAAGTTGAAAGCCCAAGAGAATGATCACTT
The DNA here is from genome assembly GCA_034211315.2 of Aedes japonicus. Lineage (NCBI taxonomy): Eukaryota > Metazoa > Arthropoda > Insecta > Diptera > Culicidae > Aedes > Aedes japonicus. The sequence continues at coordinate 208,006 of JASCZW010001981.1, forward strand.
TGTCCCCTGGTTCAGGGCCATCGAAATGGAAAGACAGTTGAAGCCAAATATCGAGTTGGCATCGATCAGAATGAGTTCTCGTTCGGGCATCAAACGGGGAATTCGGGTCTATATTCCTCCAAAATTACGGACGAAGTTGCTTAATGAATCGCATTCCACCCACTTTGGGAGTACTCGGCTGAAGTCGCTTGCTAGAGGGTACATTTGATGGGAACGAATTGACAGGGATATCGAAGAGTTGGTCAAGAATTGTGCTACCTGTCAGGTTACACTTCCGATGCCTGCGAAAGTCCCATTGCATTGCTGGGAACCTGCAACACAGTCGTTCGAGCGAGTCCACGTTGATTTCGCTGGACCGTTTATGGGGAAATACTTCAGCGTTTTTGTCGATGCCTTCACTAAATGGCCATAGGTGAAGATTCTACGGGACATAACGAGGGGGGAGAAATCACAGTTTTGCCGAAAAGCCAATTTATCTTCGCAATGGCTACTATAAAACTTTTTGGTCATTTGGTGACTTTCTGTGGTGAGAAGCTGTGTAGGTTCTAATAAACCTGACTAAAACTTGAAACCTATTGGCACCTCTTACTGCCATAATAAAACCAAATTGATTTCTAGTAGCTCTCATAAAACTTTAATGAAACATAATAAAGCTGGATAGTTTTTGCAATGTTACTTGTGATATGTCATTGCTCGTTCAACTATCTCTAAATTTTCTCTTAGCTTAGCTTAGGCGCAGATCGGTGGGTAGTTGCCGGCAGGGGTGGGGGCAGGTCATTAACAATAACAAATATCTCATCTATAATTATTAGAATTAATCAAAAGATTGATTATATCGACAATTGACGAATCATAGTCAAACCCTTCATCCGTGGCAAGGGACTAAACGCAGTCATTGATGTTACTAAAAAAATCCTGAAATATCGGCTCCGATAAACTAATGCGATTGAGTCTTCCAAATAAATGAAATTGATAAAAAAACAGAAATATGAACCAAACAGCAGCTAGATGAACCATAGATGAAAAAAAATCGGTTTTATTTTTCTCTTATTGTACAGTTTTATTTTATGTAGCCTTACTGGATAATAACAACAAAGTCCTCATGCGGGTTCTTTATGCGTACTCAGAGTGTAACGTTTCCACTTCTTCAGAGTAGACCTATTAGAACGCGGTATACCATCGCGATGTTTCTTAGGTGCAATCAAAGTGCGTTTTTGGAAGCTTTTAAACCTATCTGCCACCAAGCTTTTGGCTGGTTCTATTTTACGCAAACTATCTGCCAAGGCTGTTGGTTCCAGGAAATCATCTTCAGCTTCTTCAAATTGCATATAAGCCACACGCCCAGGCTGTAGCTGTTTCTCCGCCATACGTTTAGATCGATTTTCCTGTTTCTTTTCAATGATCTTCTCTTTTTTGTTCACTTCCGAACTCAAATGCTGGAGCCTAAAATTTGTTGGGAGCATTAAAAATACTGCGTCGATTTTTAAATTTGAACGAACTTACTTATTTATATCCTTCATTTTTTTTAGTTCAACCTTCGTGATAGTTTCCATGTTGCGTTTGGCAACAGCTCGGAACTGTCGATTTTTTTGACTCCGCATTTTCTTCTTGTTTTGCACCGGCTTGTTGATTGCAGTGTATTCGTTTCCACTTTCATCACCGTCAACAGTTTCTGCCACTAAAAAAAAGGCTTAAGTTAGTAGAGTTACTACCTTTGTAATTTTACAATGTTGTGCAAGAATGTAAGTTAGGTTAAGTTATTTGTACAAATCTATTATAAAACTATAGGATATTGACGAAAACAATAGTTAGTCATTTCTAAAAATGAATGACAAACAAATTATTGAAAAATATTTAATCGTCTCTGCTCCTTTATGTGTAAAGTTTGATATCACAGCAAACCGATAAATAAACAAATAAACGCTTACAAAATTGAACTTTTTAAACTTTAGAGGAAAAACAAAAAAATGTCCGAGCTGTAACGTAAAAGATAGGCATGGGGTTCTTCTACACGCAGACCAAATAAGTGAGTGAGTCTCTTTGTACAAAGTAAAATCAATCGAAATTTGCAGTATTGAACTATCACATAATCGTCAACGCGTGTCAGGAGTAGTTGTTTTGTGTTATAATACTCTGCCTTGTCTTTCGCTTGTAAATTGTAAATCGAGTTGTAAATTGAGCACGGTGTCCAATACATCAATAACAATCAACCTGAGTAAAGCAACTAACCTTCGTTTTCAAACAGCCCTTCCGACATTTCCTTTAACACCATAGCTTCCTTTTCTTCAGTGGACATTTTGGTGAATTTTTGAGTGACAACACGATCCAAGTGCTGACTGTATTTTATTTTCTTCCGCTCTTTCTGGATGACTACTTGTTTCAACTCATTGTAGTCGTCAATAGATGGATTATAACTGGAACCGCTTACCGGTAGTTCGACGTTCCTACGAAAAAAATAAAACGATGAATTGTTTAACTCCCTATCATAATAAACAAAGAAAGTTTTACTCACGGAACTGCATTTGGTTTCGCGTGCGTTGATGCTGTGACGTTTACGAGCGGTTTGCCAGAATTCTTCAAATGATGCAGTACAACATTTTGCGGAAACCATTCACTTTTCATTTCTTCTGGAATTGGTTCCTCCTCCCAGATGTCTTTATCAAAACTAGCGAAAGCCTTCAAATGCTTTTTGCCTCCGACAGATTTCAATTTCTTTTGCTCAAGTCGATTCGCTTGAGTTTTTCTTTTCAGCAGTTTGGCCTCATTTGTTACTCGATTTCGTTTAACAATGGGATCCGTGACTTTTGAGCTGTTTTCCAAAGGGATACAATATTTCGGACTAGCGGTGAATTTACTTTTTCGTATATTTCTCAAGCTCTTGTCAGGTTTTGGGATTGTCTCGTTTAAAAACAGTTCTGCGTCGGATTTGTCGGCAACATTTCTGTAAACAAGGCACATGTTTTTTGTAGGTTATAGAAGGAATTAAAACCTCTTACCCGATACGTTCTTCTTGCCGTTGTTCCTCGAGAAATTCATCTACATCCGATATATTAATATTTTTTCTCCAAGAAGTCTTGGTTTTCATGGATATATGCCGGATTTTTTCCTTCATTTTACCCCACAACAGTATAACTCGTGTAAGATTATAACTAAAAGTCCACGATCTACGATTGCAGCAAAGATTTCTTGCACGAACTTCGACGTCTCACTTCAATTTCAGAATTCAACAACAAACACAGCAAAAGGAAACAACTCTAAAATAAATCTTTCATTTATGATATACACGTTATTTGGATACAACTCAGTGATTCGGAAGATTGTACTCATTTTTACAAGCACACTGAGAAGAATGATGGTAAATGTAAACATATTTACACGCTAACACCCCGTTCGCACTACAACCTATATATAGAGTATCTTGATATCAAATGCCATGTACATTATTTCCAGTGAAAACTAGATATATAGATGCTGATATCAAGATAGTCTATATCACGTTATATAAGTTGTAGCCAAGGGGCGTCTCACATGAATTCGATCAAATATATTTAATAAAGCTTACTCGAATTATTCGAAGTTACTGCATCAACTTCAATTCGTTGCACATTACTGCACAGAACATGCGACGCAGTAGTCGTGTTTAGCAACGATTCGGCCTTAAGCAACGACAGACGTTGACGTTTCCCAACAGTAACCAACCATATAAGCATTTCAATTTTTATGTTGTAGATTTTTCCGTCATCGTCCATTTCCGCAAATGTGTGCTTGAAAGGACTGGTTATGCTTTTAAGTTTTAAAGTGCCACTGAAATTAAGGAATAATCGGGAAGCTAAATAAACCTTTCAAGCTGGTAGTTGCACTCAGTTATCGCCATGAAAGTTAACTGGAAACTGTTTCAAGAAATACTTCTTCAGCTTCGAATTCCGTCCTACATGGGAATATAAAGTCGTCACTATGACTCGAATCTTCGAATCGAATTCCGCTGAGTTCCGTTGATTTGTGGTTAATTGCGGCGGTTCATTTAGCTGTAAGTAATTATCGACGAACTCGATTCTTGTAGTCACAAATACGAATGCAGAATTTCGGGTTTCAGTTGGGTTTGCGCTGAAAACTCCAGTGCCGTCACTATGAGACGCAGCTCACTCAGGATTTGATTTTTTTTTCGCCGTATCAGTTGGACAACTGTGGCTGGTTGATTTAAAATTTCTGGTTGTAATTCGTCAATTTCATCGGGAGTGGTACCGATGCTGACAAACTCGAATTCATTATTTCGGAGGTTTGTCCCATCGAAGAATTGTTGTTCCCAGTCGGTATTCCCAGTCGCTGCAACATGATCCCATTTTTTCGTTTCGTTGCGACCAGATAAACAAAACAATGAAATTGACCGTGCTACTAGATCGATCGAAAATTGCAAATCGAGGAAATCGAGATTATTCACTTTGAAGAAACTGCAATTGATTCAAATTTGCTGCGCTCGATATCAGGGAGACACCCCTAGGTTGTAGCACAGAGAACAGACATCCAAACTAGAATATATTTCTCAAGAAAACTTGTGTAAGGATTCAAATTAAAATACGTTAAAACACTATTGCCATCTCTCGGGCTATGGCCACTTGCGATTTTTAATCGAACATGGGTAAGATTCGTTGATCGTGCGTGAACGAACTGAACTGCCAAAAAAATTTAGTTGATGAATAAGTTTTCAAGCTGGTCAATGCAGGGTGGCCACACAATCTTAATATAAAAATTCCCGCATTTTTCCCGAATTTTTCCCGCATTTTTGCCTTATTTTCCCGATTGTTAAGATGAATTATAGGCCTTTTTGTGCGACAGGATGAGGTAATTTTCAACCAATTTTGTCAAATTTGGTAGCTCCTTGGTTCTAGCCAAAATTTGTCCAAACCATTTTCTTTTCTCTGGAATCCGGCACACAACGTCAGACGACATTGAGCACACACGGGAAATAATGAGTTCTTCTAAACGAGAAAAGCAGCTCATAATTTCATGAATATGTTGTTTTTTCGTGTTATGAATATACACCATGAACAATATTCATGATATCATGAACTATTTTCTCGCCGCAATAAAATCATGAATACATCGGGTCAAAACCATGAGATGAATTCCTGATACTGAAAACTTTATTCATGAATCTGGCAAATCTACTTTATCGACTCTGAATGTAAACAAAAGAATAAGACCGTCGTTAGGATTCGAACCTAGTGTGGATGTGAAGAGCTGTAATAGTACTCGGTGGATGTACTTCCTACGCTGTAGTTATTCTTGTAAAGACTCTTGACTAATGAAGCTGATTACACACCTTTAGATTCGAAGCAAAACAAGACTTCCTAAGTTCATGACTTGACTATGTCATTTCTATAATGAAACCATGAATAAGAGTCATGAATTCATAAAATAAGATGTTTAATAAGATTTGTTTCCGTGCAGCTGCCTAAATTCTTCTTTCACCATGTGTTAACACCCTTACAAACGCAATTCGCCAAACTTCAAACACATTCGCCACCACATGAAAGATAAGTTCATTTCTGGCATCACCTGTTACAGCCGTGTAGCCAGATCTTCTAAAGGCATCTTCAACGGTGGTTCAAATCGTGGTTTGGATTCATTTGTTTAGACCAAAAGCAAAAACATCGCTGCATCGCTGGTGTTTGTAAATTTTGTTTTATACCGGATCTATTTTGCATCATTTCAGAAATTATATAAGCTTCTAAGTTTCTTACTGAACGCACTCTTTAAAATTGAATTTAATGAACTTCGGAATATCTATAAAGATTGGGTGGAAATATCTATGATGAACATGCCAGAAGTTGATTAAACTTCTCAGCAGTTGAATAAAATAATTGGAAGTTTCCAGATACTCATGAAGTTTACTCGCTGTCTTTCGAGAAGAGAAATGATGGAACTTTAGAGAAGTTCATTGAATTGCCGAAACATTATTAACATTTCTGGAAACTTGGATGAACTTCCAAAACGTTTGCTGATCATCCATGGAATAGGAACAACTTTCTGGAAATGACGGGAACTTAAAAAATCAGATTTCGCTTCCCAGAAGTTGTTTTAACTTCCAGCAGGTACATATTCTGTGATAAAATGCTGAATATCACACATATTTAAATAACTTACGAGAAATTGAAAAAAATCTTGGAAGCCGTGGAATTTCTGTGGGATAGTTAGTATTACCGAGATGTTGTTAAACCGTACAAGAATTTTTTATGATCTCCAAGATTGGGAATAGGTGGAAATTCTATGAAATTGATTAAAAAGTAGTTGGTTCTTTATTCTCGTTATGGTTAGGTTCGAAAAATTATCGAGTAGTAAGAAGTTCAAGTTCTTCTTAAAACTTAAATACCCTGAACTTTTAGGATGTTTTCGGAACGATTGGGAAGTATCTCGATCACCTGAAAAGATCCTTGAAGTTCTAGGAAGCTCCCTTATGGAACTTATGGAAAAATCCTTTGAATGGTTCCTAAACTTTTCGAATGCTCAAAAAATCCAGTTTCCTGTTTATCTAAGACGTTTTCTGAAATTCTGGAAAGTTCCCCGATCTTGGGAGAAGTTTTCTGAAACTCTTGGAACATCGCAGGACTATTGAGAAATTTCCTGAATTGCTGAATTAGAGAGCTTCTACTAGAGAGAACTAGAGCATCCGGGAGTTTTTTCGAGCTTCTGGAAAGTTCCCTGAACTTCTGAGAAATTTTCTGAATTTCTGAGACGTTCTCTGAACGTCTGAGATGTTTGCTGACCTTTTGGAATTTCCTGATCTTTGGGGGAGTTCCATGATCTTTGTGAGCATTTCCTGAAGTTCTGAGAAGTTTTTTGAATTCATGAGAAGCCCTGAACTTCAAGGAAGTTTCTTGAACACCTACATGTTCGCTGAACTTCTAAGAAGTTCTGTATATGTCTAGCATGTTTCATGAAATGCTAAAAAGTTCACTAAACCTCTAGGAAGATCCGCAAACTGTTGAAAAGCTTCATAAATTTCTTGACTGTTCTCTATTGGAAGATCTCTAATTTTCTGGAAAGTTCCTTGATTTTTTGGGAAGTTCTCTAAACATCTTGAGTAGTTCTATGACCTCTTGAAAAATACCCAAAATAATCTGATAAGTTTTCTAAACTTCTGGAAGCCCCCTGAATTTCTGGATAGTTACCTGAACTTCTTTGAAGAACCCTTTACTTTTGGAAACTCCCTTGTGGAAACTCCCTGAACTCGTGGTATGCTCCTTGAATTTGAGGACAATTCCCTGAATTTCTAGGAAACAATCTGAATTTCAGGAAAGTCGTCTGAACTTCTAGGAAGAACCCTGAATTTCTGGAAAGCTCCTTGATTTTATGGTATGTTCCTTTGACATCAAGGAGAATAGCTAAACCTTGGGAAAGTCTAAGTCAAATCTAAAAAGTATACCGAGCTTCTGATAAGTTCCCTGAGTTTCTAAGTGCACTGAATTCACCAGATTTTTTTCGAACTTTTGGGAGATAATTTTTGTCCATCAGTTTCTTAACCTTTTCCGATATTGGGGGCGCAAATACTGCGGGCCGTAAGTCTTAAGGACAGATTAGAAAAAAATCCTCAGAGTCACCAACCCCCTAGTTTTCGTCGAGAGAACTAGCTGAGGACATACACCATCATCCGTTAGGCTGCAGTGCACCTATGTATCACTAAGTCCAACATATTCAGCTGCATCGCAACAGCTGGAAAAAGTCATCAGTTGACTGTAGTTGTCGCATAATGTCTACGATCATATCCCTTGGCATGTTGAAACGTCGCAGAAAGAGCTTCTTGTCATAGGTTGGCGTTGGTAAAAAGTTTGCGAAAAATCCTCGGTCTCTGAAAAAAACAAAACTTCTGATCTCTGGATATTGTAAGATTGACAAGATGATAGGTGTAGGTGGGTTTAACAACAAGAGATACTACACCGGTGCGGGTAACGCAAAATTGGTCTGTTTTAGCTGGTTCTTTTTTAAGTTTGCTGATGCAAATCAACTATAAAGATGTAAAAATAGACCACCGCTGAAGATGCTCTAAGCGGTACGTTTTGAACAGGCTGAACAATGGGATCGGTGGACCGAGTAAATGACAAAAACGCTGCTCAAATCATTTGAAAAAGGTGTGAGTATGGTTCCTTCCATATGACAAAAATTCCCGATGACTTTTGAAATTCCCGCATTTTCCCCGCATATTCCCCGATGATTTTGGATTCCCGCATTTTTCCCGCATTTCCCGATTTTCCCGAGTCTGTGGCCACCCTGTCAATGGGTGGCGATGCCAGCGCCGCCACGCTATTGCCAGTTCATTACGATTATGAAATGGCCGTTAAATTTCTTACACAATTTTTGAATTTGACTTGGATGTCTGTTCTCTGTGGTTGTAGTGTGAACGGGGTGTAATACCTGGTACAGACATACAACGTACAGCGTTGTACTCCTTTAGTCTAGTACGTGTTTTTCTGTACTGGATTAAAGTATTTGACAGTTCGTACAACGCTGTACGTTGTATGTCTGTCCCAGGCAAGACGAGAATACCTAAAGAACGTTACACGGAGAAAATCAAAAATGCTTAAGAGCATATTATATATTCTTTTCTACGCTCTATTCCTTTTAAATCACTGCAATGCATAAAAAGTATGCATTGATTCAATATTATGTATGCATTGCAATACATTTTAGATGGTTATTATTTTCCGTGCATATTGCGTTACTGGCGTTAAATACTTTAGGAGCTTGGACAACTTGTGCAATTTTTTGTCTCTTGAAAACACGAAGATTTTTCGAGTAAATTCTACGGCGCATAATTCGAAGCGTTCTTTTGGAATGGAAATTTCTTTTAGACTCTGCTTGATATAGATTGCTTTGAGATTTAAAGGTGCAATCTTATTTGCAAATACGGATAGAATAAAATGATGGTTGTACAGGCGCATAATCGAGATCGAAAGAATGAGATAACCGGAACAGCAGCAGTAAATTAGCAGACAGCAACATCTAATAGTATGACAAAGGTGGTGGTCCTGCAACCTGAGGTGCATGGTAAGAATAGGCTGTTCATTGAATGCTCCAGGAACTCCAGTCCTAAATAAAGGACGAATGGTCAAACATTCCATTAAATATAGGGATTTATGAATAGCTAAATGACAAAGGATTTGCTGAAGTTAACTCAGTTTCACCCAGGAAATTGAAAAAAAAAGTTATGAAAATATTTTCATCAAGTCAAGTGAAAGAAATTCGAATTCAATGTTAGTTCAACGGTCGTGAATATTCCTGTTGTTTTGTCAGTAGAAGGTAGTAGAAGGGGGTATTATAAATGGGGTGTGGTATTTTGCGTTGAGTTTGATAGAATTCCAAACCAGATGGAACGGGTTTTTTAACATGATGAAAAATCGGCTTTGGCAAAATACACTTTATATTAAAAATATTTACAAAATATATCTGCTACTGCTAGTATAATAAAAGCTAAACATTTTCGACAAAATTTCTTCCGATTTTATTCTTACACACCATCCTGTATGGTACTTGTTTATTAGGGAAGTAGCATTATTGGATTGGTAATGCATCACTACATTCTTAAGCTAATCTAACGCTTCATTACTTGACAACTGTTGAATTGATGCGATCCCGCATTACCGATGTCGATTTTGGGTTGAACAAGTGCAATAATATAATGCTTGTGGCGACGGGCGAATCACTTGTGCATTTTCGATTCAGCCTCACGTATTAAGAAGTGCATTGAGGCATTTTTCGAACATTTTTCAACGCACTGACACACTTTAAAACGCATTCATTGCACATTTTTGAGCGCATTTGATTTATTTGTGCATTTTTTAGCGCATTGAATGCGCTGGTGTATTTATCAACGGATTTTTTCTAAATACCTTAGTATTTAGATTACCTATAGTAATAGTAACTCTGCCACGTTGTGTTTTTGTTGATCGTGTACGAATGTGTTTCTGGGGTGGCAGAAGGTGTTTATGTGTTTTCACAAACTACAATCGAACATTTATGCTTATTGGCAACCATGCACGGTTTAGACGTTTAATACATGCTCACATATACATCGTCTGAATTACATTTGTGTAAGCGAGAGGGAAACAAAAACAAACAATCGATTCATGTAAGTGGTGCCAGATAAGAATTTATCTCTCATGTGGTGGCGAGTGTGTTTGAAGTGTGGCGGATTGTGTTTTTTATGGTGGTAACACAAGGTGGTCGAGTGACTTACCCCCTGTCCCTACATAATTGATGACTGAGTATACATAGAAGAAAATACGTTGGGTGATTTGAATCAGCACATCAAATTTGGACATAACCTCGTACAAGCCGGAACAGGGGGTAAGTCACTCGACCACCTTGTGTTACCACCCTAAAAAACACAATCCGCCACACTTCAAACACACTCGCCACCATGTGAAAGATAAATTCATATCTGGCACCACTTACACGAATCGATTGTTTGTTTATGTTTCCCTCTCGCTTACACAAATGTAATTCAGATGATGCAGAGGTGAGCGTGTATTAAACGTCTAAGCCGTCCATGGTTGCCAATAAGCATACATGTTCGATTGAAGTTTGTGAAAACACAAAAACACCTTCTGCCACCCCAAAAACTCATTCGTACACGATCAACACAAACACAACGTGGCAGAGTTACTCACCCCCTGAGCCGGAAGAATGCTCTTCCGTTCATTTGCAAAAAGTGTGGATCCTTACACACTTAGAAAATTTCACAGTAATCGGAAATTTTTTACCGAACTTTCAACAGCTGAACAGTTCGGTTATCTGATTTACCGGATTTCAGTGAAATTTGACAAGTTCCGGTAATTTTTTTACCAGGATACAGTAAAATTTCACCGAAATCCGGTAAATCGGATTACCGAACGTTAAACTGTTGAAAGTTCGGTAAAAAATTACCGTATATTGTAAAATTTTCTAAGTGTGTACTATCAACATTTTGGAACCTCAGCTGGCACATTTTTTCATGTATGCAGCCAATAACGTGGATGTAGAAGGTCGATTGCAGTATTTATTGGATTTATTAATGGATTCGTTGTTTTCATAAGTAGACCAGAAAAGGCATGAATAAATACCAGTACAAGTATTTTATTTTTTATTTATTGCATTTATTTAGAAAGTACCATTCAAACAGGGGGTAAGTAACTCGACCACCTTGTGTTACCACCCTAAAACACACAATCCACCACACTTCAAACACACTCGCCACCACATGAAAAATAAATTCATATCTGGCACCACTTACACGAATCGATTGTTTGTTTTTGTTTCCCTCTCGCTTACACAAATGTAGTTCAGACGATGCATATGTAAGCATGTATTAAACGTCTAAACCGTGCATGGTTGCCAATAAGCATACATTTCCGATTATAGTTTGTGAAAACACAAAAACACCTTCTGCCACCCCAAAAACTCATTCGTACACGATCAACACAAACACAACGTGGCAGAGTTACTCACCCCCTGCATTAAAACCATGAATTTATAATCTACCAAACTGCTTCATATTCTATTAGCTAAATTGGGTTAATTTTTACCCATTATGGAATGGGTGCAATGGGTGAATAAATACCCAATTTATGACATACACTGCTTTAACCTGTTAATGGGTAATCAGGTTTACACCGTCGCACTAAAGTTATTACGTGATATGAGATCTGACAGTCTACACTAGTTTTCACGGAAATAATACATGTCATTTGATATCAGATACTCACGTAATATAGTTTAGTCGCGGTTTACTAAATTATAATTTATGGTAAAACTCTGGAACACTTCTAGCGAAAATGGGTGTTTTTTCACCCATTAATGGGTTTTTGAAAACGAACGTGTACAGTTTCGCATTTTTTTTTAAATTCGATATGTTTTTTACATCAGTGTGGATCAGTGCATCAATGGGTAAAATATCATCATTAATGGGGAGCCCATTTTTACGGTATAGATGACAGCTAAGTTTTTTTGAATTTCCAAAACAATATAATTTCATTGTGATTTACAAAAATAGTTCAATTAATCTTTCCGAAGCGATTTAGTGTAAATGTTTTATCATCATGGAAGTATTCAATAAGTTGTACACTTCGGTAACGCAAACCGTGTCGCAATTGTCTTCGGTCCTACCTGGAAATCCCGTAACGAGAGAATACGACATAACTGGACATATTGCAAGTGCTGGGAGGGGTGAGTAATACTCTTTTTTTAAATAGATGAGGATATATTTATGTTGCTTATTAACTCATTACAGGATGCATGTGGAAAATTTACTCCGGTACCAAAAAGTCCACAGGACAAGAAGCATCAATATTTCTTTTGGAAAAGAGATTACTGGAGCGATATTCTAAAGAAGACAGGGAAGAGATTTTCGAAATTGTAAGGCGTGGAGTAACACAAATTACCAAAATACGTCATCCACAAGTACTAACAGTGCAACATCCGCTGGAAGAGAGCCGTGAGAGTTTTGCGTTTGCAACGGAGCCTGTATACGCAAGTTTAGCCAACATTCTGGGCGAAACAGTAAATATTCCATCATCGATTATATCCGAGCTTGGAAGCTACAGTTTGTACGAAACAGAAATTAAGTATGGTCTACTGCAGCTTTTTGAAGGAATTCAGTTTATTCATAACGAAACAAAGTTAGTACATCGAAATATCAGCCCTCACAGTGTGGTGTTGAATACGCATGGAATATGGAAACTATTTGGCTTCGACTACTGCACCAGTAATGAAAACTCGAACCGGTATGATTACAATCCCAATCGAAATATTCTGGCCATTCCAAGCTTAGAGTATACAGCTCCAGAATGCGTGCTAGAAAATGCCTACTCTTCTCGCGCTGACTACTATTCATTAGGTAATTAGGAGATATGTAATAGAAAAATGTACTATTAACACACAACTTGTATAATTTCAGGTGTGCTCATATGTGCAATATATTCAAAAAAATGTAATCCATTTAAAACGTTCGGTAGAGATTACACGGCATTCAAAAAACATGCACAAGAATTACGTTCAGCTCAGTGTCCATCCAGTCTCATCAATGTACCCCAGGCAATTCGATCGAATGTTGAAAAATTGCTGACTGCTAGCCCCGAGCGAAGGCCTGACTTAGTTCAGCTTAGTAAGGTATGTGTATAACTGGGTCACTTAATCTTAAACATGTTTCATGTTCTGTTCCGTTCCTTCAGGTGTCCTATTTTGACGACATTGGTGTGAAAAGTCTTAGTTATTTAGACACGTTATTCCAAAGGGATAATCAGGATAAAGCGAAATTTTACAAAGGCTTGCCACAGATTATTAAAATGTTACCTGCAAGGATCAATTTACATCGAATTCTGACATGCCTCGTTAAGGAGTTCATCCATCCCACAATGATACCGTTCGTATTGCCAAATGTGTTGTTAATTGCAGAGAGCTCCTCTAAGCTGGAATACGAGAAGCATATCTTTCCTCATATAAAATCAATTATGAGCTTGCAGGACCCAGTCCAAATCCTGCTCATATTTATGCAAAACATGGAGCTACTTCTAAAGCTAACTTCGCCGAATGATGTGAAGCTCTACGTTCTTCCGATGGTTTACAAAGCACTTGAATCGAGTTCTACACAAGTACAAGAGCTATGTCTAGCGGTTCTTCCATCATTTGCGAATTTAATTGATTACCCTTCAATGAAAAATTCTCTATTGCCACGAATCAAGCATCTCTGCTCGAAAAGTAGCGTTGCATCAGTTAGGGTAAATTGTCTACTGTGTGTTGGTCAGCTGCTTCCTCAGTTGGATAAGTGGCTAGTTTTGGATGATATATTGATGTTTTTACCTACCGTTTCTCCGCGAGAACCAGCAGTCATCATGGCGATCATAGGTATGTATGCCGTTGACCTTATAAATTAAGATGCCTTTCAAATACTATAGTAGAGTAAATGCTCCATTAGTTGCGGCACGTTAGCAGCGTTAGTGATCCAACAGTTGTGTACTTCCATGTACTACTATTGGTTCTCTAACGCTGTTAACGTATCGCAACTGTCAGAGTGATTTAATTAAAAGAAAAGAAAAACTCAAATTTCCAAAACTTATCAGTGAACTTACGCGCCCAAGAGTTTTGCTTTGTCGAATTAAAAAAAAAAAGGAGTTTCAAGGCTCAGATTCTTTTTTCAGTAGATGATGGCGAATTATATTCAATGGTTTTTATTGAATTTTATGCCAAAATACCCTTTTTCGCATTTTGAGTTTGAGTGCGTGCGAATGTATGATTATAAAAAGCACCAGATTAGTCTGCCAAATTCATACGAGTTTATTCCCACAAGCAGTCTCAGTGAACGAGAAATTAGAATTATTTTGTTAAATTTAATTCACTGGAAACATATTTTTTTGTGATGATTATTTTAAAGATTTAAAAAAAAGAAGAAATGGACGATAATTCAAGTAAAAGTATACGTATTTAGGTCAAAAATACTTTCTAAAAATTGGTTTTAAACTATCTAGAACCTTAAAAAAAATTACACCTCCAGAGTTCCTAGTAAGGGAAAACCAGTGCTTGTCACTTGTAAACAAAGTGTACGACTGGCTCTTAAGTCTGATGTACGGTTCTTCTAACGCCTCAAAAACTGGCTTTTTGAAAATTGTACTACTCATGTCTATCTTCGTACTTCGGATAAAACCATTTGTTGGAGACGATACGTTGTACCCTGAAATATAAAAATATTATAATGTAAATGTAGAACAAAATTCACTAAACCATACACAAAACTTTTAAATTCTACTTAAAACACTGTTCCTTGTTCTACTCACACATTGTACCACATATACGAGACTCTCTGTGTTACGATTACCCCACAATTCGACACAATGTAAAGCAGAATCAGTTTGAATTCGACTATCGTACAGACCACACGCTGTTGTCGCATATCACGGTTGAATAATATATCTGTCTTTCGTCGTGTCGGTAGTCAGTTTGCAACATATTCCCATCCACATGTGAAGTACGTTCTTCAAGGCATTGAAGATCGCCAATCCGCCGAAAATTAGTGCGCGGTGAGAAGTCGCGCCTACACCGCCCAAAGCAATGTTAAACAATACACACGGTTGTCCACCACCTTGCCGAAACCCGCTTCAAGATTAAAAAGGACTCGGGAATGTTCCAGGAACTCTCACGACACACATCACACGACTTATCTGGAAATCCGTATTCGTTCATTATCTGCCTTAGCTGGTATCGATCGATTAGGTTGTAAGCACATTTGACATCGATGAGTAGATGTGGTTTCGACAGTTCTAAGGAACCAGGATCAGGCCCAGGACTCCAGACAATTTGCATCAAGAAGTGCTCTGCTTCATTGGCTCAACTAGCCTCTATACTCTTCAATCGTTCCATTGCTGAAAGTGTGTTTCTTGAGGAATGAAAAGAAGCTCTGATAACGCCAATCCACAAATCGAGCAACGAGCACGATGTCAAAAATTACAGAGGAATTTCCATTCTGAGTTGCCTTCCGAAGGTTTTCGCATGCCGTTAGATGTTCTTTACCCTGCAATCCAGCATATCATCACTACTGACCAGCATGGATCTGTCAGAAAGCGACCAACCACTACGAATTTAATGAGCTATGTTGAAAAACGTCAGCAGGTCGATGCGGTGTACATAGACTATTCGGAAGCATTTGACAGAGTCCCGTATAATTTGGCAGTGGAAAAACTAAGACTAATTGGTTTTCCAGATTGGTTGACTAATAGGATCTTCTCGTACCTGATGAACCGTAGTGCATCTGTGAGACTAGATGCGATACTTTCGGTTCCATTTGTCATCACACCAGGCGTTCCTCAACTTCGCCATCTCCGGCTTGTTCTCTTCGTGCTGTTTGTGAATGCTCGCTGCAATGAATTGAAGTGATTCAAAATAATGTACGCGGATGACGTGAAAAATTGTCGGGTCATAAAAGCCCTGGTGGATTGCTGTGTATAGCAGATGGACGTTGTTAATGTCTTGGATTGGTGCGCTAGAAATGAAATGGAGCTGAACGTTAAGAAATGCAATGTAATCTCGTTCACTCTGATACGCACACCAACAGTCTTCGAATATTAGATGCACACTGCCACGGTAGAGCGAGTCTCGCTAATCAAGGATTTACACTTGATTCCAAGTTGCGTTTTGTGGAGCACATCTCATAAGCTGGAGCGAAAGCCTTCGCAGTACTAGGACTTATCAAACGTAACACCAAAAAATCTCTTGTTTGTAGATTACTAGAATATGGGGTTGCAGTTTGGGCCCAGTATCATGCCGTTGAGATTGATCGCGTAGAACGAGTGCAAAAAAGCTTCAATAGATATGCACTCCGACGGCTTCCTTTGTAAAATTGATTCCTACTGCCGCCTTATGAACATCGCTGCGCACTCATCAATCTACGGCTAGTATAAATCTGCGACTACTTTTCGTGTTTGACCTGCTTGGAAATAACATTGACTGCTCTGATCACTTGGCAAAGCTCAACTTCAACGCTCCTTCATAATCTACTCCGCATTTTCTTCGATGCTCTGCTCATCGTACACAGTCCGGGCAGAATAACCCTCTTGATGTTGTTGTGCATTGGTCAATAATGTGTGCATTGTTCAATGATGTGCATTGTTCATTATGTGAACTTGCTGTTGCTACTTGATTCTTGACAGAATGATGGCATCCGATCCGTCATCGGCCAAGTTCTATTTCAAACGTTTCAGCCGTTGCAACACCATCTGACACGACGGGTTTATTCAGTTGTATTTGCATCGCTAACAGTGCTGGCAGCAACATCACCCCCCCCCCCCCCCTCCGTAACAGTGGCCACTGGTTCCAGTTTTACCACATACACCATAAACAGCTAACTTAGCGACAGGTCTTCGTTATAGTCCCCTCGCAGTTCTGACGACGGCTTGTCGGATTCGACCATCGCCCCCGGTCACTGTCTCCATCACGCGTCCTCTGATCCAGCTGCTCCTCTTTCCGTCAACCACGATTAGCACTAGGTCACCAACCGCAACAGCTTTCTTTTTTCCAAACCACTTTGTTCTTTTAGTCAGCATAGGTAACATCTCCCGAATTCAGCGTCTCCAGTCAAACAGTCTAGCTGACGCTGAATCATAATCCAGGAACTTTTCACGGCTTCCGAGCTGTCGGTGGGCTCCGTTACAGGGTACCGAACTCCGCTTGAGCTTCCCAACAGGAAGTAGTTCGGGGAGCGTCTCGTTTTCCTCCGCGTCCAGTGGAAGATAAGTTGGGGGACGACTGTTGACGATAGCCTCCGCCTCTATTACGAGCGTGTTCAGCGATTCATCTTCTAACTTCCGATCGCTCCTGTATGCTCCTAACATCGTCTGCTTTACGGAACGTACCATGCGTTCCCATGCGCTGCCCATAGGAGAAGAAGGAGGAATAAAAAAACATTTTGATGTTGTGCTCGTCACCATTGCGGCCAGTTCCTGCTGAATTTGTTTCATTAATTCCGTACCATGGAAGTTGGATTTCTCGACGACACACGAAACGACGAATACTCTTTATGCAGACATCGGTTGATAGGCTGCATACCATCTCGCAATGCACCGCACGAATGGTGAGGCAGGTGAAGAGAGCGATCCACCTTTTAGCACTGTCGCGTCCCACTTTCACCTCTAAGGGTCCAAAGAAATCCGGCAGGGTAAGCTTTTTTACGGTGCGACATCCTCCATTCTCAGTCGCATTTCGTCCTCAGCACTTGACACCATCAGATCTAGCTTCTTAGACTCCGCTTCCATTCGAGTGATGTTACACGTCCATGTCAGGCATAGAGGCATGGGCGTTCCAATTATACCAAGATTATTGGCCAGCTTTTGCTCAAAAAGTGTGAGTGATGATCCATCATCCAGAAAAGCGAACGTTTTTACCTTCCCTTTAGGCCCGTACAGTGTAATCGGAATAATTCGGAAGAGCAGTGTCTGATCCGATAGTCGATGGGTGTGGTTTCCAACCGATTCTACATTTGCTGCAGGAAGTCCACGTGACAGTTGATTACTGCGGTTGGAATGAAGCAGATGGTAATGCCTAAAGGTGCATCCGTTTACCGTGCGCATTTAATCAGCTACGGCAGAGCTCGTTAGTTTGAACTTTCTCTCACCGATTGTCGACGAGCGATTTGAAGCTCTCACAGTCCCATACCCGATGCCCACGGTCTGTACACACGCAGCATTATTTCTCCTCATCCTTCGATTTCTCCGGCTGGCTAACGTGTGCATTAATTGTTTCTTTGTTCTTCGTCCTTAACTTCTCCACAACGGTACTTTTCCCGGTTTCTTCGGCTGGCTAACGTGTGCATTAATTGTTTCTTTGTTCTTCGTCCTTAACTTCTCCACAACGGTAACTTTTCCACTAGCTCCATCAATAGGCCGGATATGACAAATGCGATCGCAGGCCCGCTGCTCCCAGATGATCACATAAGCTCTGTACTTCCATACCGAATTCGACAAGCGTTTCGAGTCGCTCCACTTTTGGCGCTGGAGTTGGTCGCACTTTGTCCAACAGCACGTTGATAAGTAATTCCGGAAGTCCATAAAGAAGCTGTAGAGTGTTGAGCACTCGAGGCACAGATTCCGGCAGAATAAGTCGGCTTTGAACTGCATCATATGCAGCAGACAAACAGAGGAAGATCGCGTGGCATAACATGCCGGGTGGCTAACTGTGAGGGGGACGGGCAAGCAAAACGGGTATTAGCTCGATGAGCATTAGAATTACCTCTCAAAGGAGTGAAAAGAGGGAACGTTGAGGTGGGATAACCTTGTAAAACGGGTTCAGTCCCAGCCAATGGTGCCGAACTTTGTAGTGGAATGAGTTGGTAGCTTACCTTGTGGTAATACGGGGGGTACAGGGGGAATGGCTTTACCTAAGACTCTTGTCGCATGATTTTGGACCTGCTGGTTCGGAACCGTTTTGGGAATCGCGCCCGTGTACCGCTGCTGATTCCCTTGTTGTCGTGACAAATCCGTTGGGATTTCCGTCTTCTGCATCTGGTTGTGGTGCATCATCACATTGTTAGTGTCTTCCGGCTCCTTCGTTGTAATAAGATCTACTGCATTTACCGTAGGCGGGCGGTTGTTCTCCGGTTGATTACGTTTCTGTTCACGATTTTCGCTAAGTAATTGAGTTCCTCCAACGGCGCCTTCACGTGAATCGACAGCAGACGATTGTTGCTCTACCCACTTCGTCACACGTTGCTGACTTACACGACGACTCGCCGGCTGCGGTTACTCCTATCGATGAAACGCGTAAGGGAGCGAATCGGTAAGGCCAAGGATCCAGACTATCATCACCCTAGATTTCAAATTTATGGCATATAAAGAACAGCGAATTCATGGATTAACAGAAAAACAAAAGAAAGGTTCGAGTGGTTCGAAGTAAGAAGTTGGTACAGTGGCACGCTAATTGTGCTATGCTCTTTTCCGATGGAAAAATGTTCCTGTGGCAAGATACTCACAACCAACAACATGACAAAGTATATGTAGTGATTGAAGCTTGCAGATGTTCTCAAATAGGTTGGCTGCTCAGCGGTTCCAAAATATTTCGAAAGTAATGGTATGGGGTGGATCTTCAGAATTCCAGTACTATTCATCAAGTCAGGAGTAAAAATAAACACTAGTTACTACATCGAATCACTTCTTACTCCAGCCTTCCAAATTGATTCTAGACGGAAATTACTGTTTTAAAACAGGATTATCCTCCTTCTCGTCAATCGAAAGCAACACAGGAATGGTGTTGCCAATATTTGCTTCATTTCATATCATCACAAGAATGGCCTGCCTCATCGCTTGATCTTAATCCTTTGGATTTATTTGCATGGGAATACACGCTCAGTAAAATTGGAAGCAGAAAAGGTAACACTATTGAATCTCTCAAGAAAGTCTTGATCAATTTTTGGGACGAATGTGTAAGAGTGGCTGAAAAAGTTGAGACGTTCGAGGTCAACCTGTAATTTCTCAATATTAAAATGTAAGTTAACTTATTTTAAGTCATTCGTTGTGTTGAATATTTATTTCACTGACAAGCAACCGTTGCCACCCTGTTTATAACATCTACGATAGAGCGCCAAAAACCTCAAATATTGTTTACGTTTATCAGATTCTAAAGAGAATGGTGTTTTCGTTTCTAATATAATTAGCTTTGCATTATTTTCTTTTTCCAGGTATATATAAGGTAGCTGTAAACCATGAAATGCTAGGAATTCCAAAAGAGTTTGCTGCAAACAAAGTACTACCATTTTTATGGCCTTTGTCAATTGAAAATGGGTTATCCTTACATCAATATAATGTAATTATGGGATTTATTACCGAGCTATCCAACAAAGTACAGGCAGAACACACGAGAAAACTTGAACAATTGAATACTGGGGTTTCGGACAGCAATCCATTGCCTTATGACATGTTGGCCCCATCGAAGACAGAAAATACAAATACAGACGACAGTCCAATCGACATAGTCACCAAAAATTTCGTTGATAAATCCAAAATTGAAAAGTCACCATCCACCAGGCAACTGACGTTGGGCGCAATAAAACCCATGGAAAATAGGTAAATTTTTAATGTTTTCGAATTTTGATAAAGCAGAACGTTCATCACTACAATGGATTGACCGATTCATTAATTTTTCTTCTTCAATTTCAGTACGCCTAAGATAAATGTATCCGCATCGGGATCTATCAATTCAACATTTCCGTTACCCACACCGCCAGCCCAGTTTGTACCGCCATCTACATTCCAACAAGTGCCAACGTGGCAACAGCAGCGAACAAATGCCCAGTACAATCCAAACAAAACATCCATCAATGGAAATCCTTCGTTTGATCAATTCCAAGCGCTATTGCCGCCTTCCAACAGCAACCATTTTAACAACAATATTCAAACAAAAACCCCTCTTCTACAACCCATGAGCACCTCTCGAAGCAATGGAGCTGGCTATAGTCAATCTAGCAATATATTGACGAAAGAAGACATTCTTGAATTTTTGAAATAAGTGATTAGTAGTACTATTAGTTAATTAAATTATCTGAAACAGTCGTACGGGTATAATACATTCCATTTGTACTTATGCCATAGTGTTATGTGTAAGGTGATACGGGATGAATAGTCGATCACTCAAACTTTTCTGCGAAAATCATCCATTCATAATTATATAAGGATTTTAATTATAGACACTGTATATAGACCGGACAACGCAAAACCATACAATCTGCCAACCCTGAAAAATGTCATAAATTTGAGCAATTGATCTGGCACCACTTGTATTTGTATAAACTTGAAGGAAACATCGCAACAGGGATGCCATATTCACAGACATGTCTGCAAATTTGCAGACTTTTTTAACGATGCAGACATTTAGCAGACATTTTGTTTAAGTTGCAGACTTTTACAGACATTTGAAATATTTTTTAAATTTCAAACTGTTGGTTTAAATTTAAATTCTCTGAAGCTAGGATTTAAAACAAACAAAGATCTAAACAGTATAGTAGATACGGTAAGAAGATTTGTTGAAATATTTTAAAATATCGTAGGTATCATTTAAAGTAGAAATCCTTTGAAGAAACGAAAGCGGTGGTCCACTTGGAGACACAATGGGCCCGGAGATAAGTATCGTATAGGCCCTTTCCGAGGGTAACATGGAGTCCCTACTTATGGTAGTGTTCAATCGCACGCGTGTTCAAACCCATGCGAAAAATTACTGTCAAAGCGTTGGTAATATTGGTCCTTTGCTATTACCTCACAACGAAAATCAAGGTTCACAACAATACAAATCATATTTGCGAAATTTAGAGACTTCCTCGAAAAAACTGCTCCTATGGTCAGGTAGAAACTTCTCAGACGTATTGGAAGCAAGCAGTTCATGCAAGAAGAACCTTCAAAAACTCGTTAGCGAAGTTCAAGATCATACTTACCAGAATTTCAAGACAGAACTTCTCCAAGAATGAGGAGTGGACTTATCAGAGGTTCAGGAAGAAGTGTAGGTGAGAGAACTTCTCTGAAGATTTGAATTTTTCAGAGGTTTTGGAGTTCTTCCCAGAAATTCAAGATTGAACTTTCCAGAAGTTCAGAAAAACAAATCTCCCCATATTTCATACGGGAGCTAACCAAGAAGGGCACTACCTATAATTACCTCAGGACGATGCGTCATAGAAGTAGAGGAAAGAACTTCTCTCAAGTTCAGGAAATAACTTCCCAGAAGTTCCGGAAGAAATTTCTCGAAAGGTTAGTTGGAACTTCCTAGAAGTGCTTGGCAGCTTTTCCAAAGTCCAGAGGAGAACATTCTGCATTTCAGAATAAGGATTTCTCAAATTTCTTTTGAGAGAAAAAAAATGAAACTTTCCAGGAGCTTTGGGGCTACTTCCTTCTAATTTGAGCAAGAATTTCCCAATCGTTCCGGAACCAACTTCCCCAAAGTTCTAGGGAAAACTTCCCAAAAGTTCAGAAGAGGACTTCTCAGAAGTCCAGGAAGAAACTCCAAGAACAAATTTAAGGGAATTTCCCTAAAAAGTATGGAATAAAATTTTCCTCGCAGTTCCGGATGGAACCAATCAGAAGTTTGGAAAGAATAAGCACAGGAAAAAACATCTCGAATCGAATCGACAGCTGGGTTTCATTTTTAAAATATCTAGTGAATTTAAAGACCCTCTCTGCCTTCGGTCTTTGTACTGTGCTCTGGTGCGATCGATTTTGGAATCCAACTCTGTTGTTTGGTGCCCATATCAGGCAACATGGACAGCTAGGATCGAAGCAATTCAACGAAGATTCGTGAGATATGCCCTGCGTCGCCTACCGTGGCGTGACCCGTTGAACCTTCCACGATACGAAGATAGATGCAGATTGCTGGGACTACAGACATTGGACCATAGGCGAAATATTGCGCAAGCTGTTTTCGTTGCCAATACACTAACAGGTGGAATTGACTCACCGGAGCTATTAAGTCAGCTCAACCTCTACGCTCCTGAACGAATGCTTCGCCAGCGGGATTTCTTGCTGCTTAAACCCCGTAATTCATCATATGGACTTCATGACCCTATCCGCTTCATGTCAGCTAGGTTCAACGTTGTGTATTTTTTTATTCGACTTTAACTGTACTTTGGCAACATTCAAGCGCAGACTGACAGAATGGCATACTACGAGAAGGATATTTGATGAGGATAATTGATTGACGACGAGGACTGCTCCGAACTATGGATGTTTCTTATTTTATACTTTGACTATACTCTACGTTTATAATCCTGTTTATTTTAACTATGTTTACGAATATGCAACTAAGCAATGTTTTGTATTGTATTGTATTGTTTTGCAAAAGATACGGGGTTTTTACGCCAAATTAAAACGGCTTTTCCCCGTCATAAACAAATTCATTAAGACCACCTTAGGTCAGATGGAATATATATAATAAATAAATAAATAAATAAATCTCCGAATTTCAGGAAGAAACCTACCAGAGAGGGCACTACCTGTAGGGTCCAAAAAATCAGTAAAGAACTCTTCAGAAGTTCACAAGAGGACTTCTCAGAAGTTGCGAACATACCAAAAGTTTAGTTGGGACTACCCAGAAGTGCTACTACACGCTATTTCTAAACAACCCAAATTTGAGTACGATGGACTCAAATTCGTCGGAAGTATGGCTAGTCCATCGCACTCAAATTTGGGTTGTTTAGAAATAGCGTGTAGAGAGCTTCCCCAAAAGTTCCGAATCGCACATTCCAGCATTTCAGAATGAGAACTTCTCGAAGTTCACGAAATCCCAGAAGTTATGCTAGATTCTTTTGATACAATCAGGAAGAAACTTTCGAAAAGTATAGAGGGATCTTTCAAGTAGTTCAAGCAGGAATTTCTAAGAAATTCAGGAAAATACCACCCTGAAACTCAGGAAAATACTACCTTGAAGTTCAGAAGAGATTATTTCGGCAGTCCAGATAAGAACTTCTCAGAAGTTCAAGAAGAAAATTCGAACAACTTAAAAAGATTTTCCAAAAAATTCTGGACTTTCTTCGTAGTTCAGGATAGGACTTATCAGAAGTTTAGAAAGTAACTATGTTCAGGTAAAAATATTACCAAATGTTTCTTGAAGGTAAGGTTGGGTTCCTAAATGTGAATTTCGAAGAAAATAAGGAGTGACTGCCGAGAAGTTCATGAGCAATATTGCCTGAAGTTCAGGAGGAAACTTCCCAGAATAAAGCAAAGAGGCTTGCAGAAGATCAGGAGAGAGTTTCCCTAAAATTTAAGAGATAATCACTGACTAACCGAAGAATCAGTCTATAAAAAATCATTCATATGACCATAATGATATTGGTGATCAGTGATGATGACACCATATTAAAAAATGGTACACACCATCAATGGTTATTGTTGCATAAAAAAAAAGTCGGTTGAATTTATCAAATGAAAACTAAGTTTTGATTTTAAAATACAAAACTGGAAAGACCGTTACAGGGGAAAAAAATATAGAAAAATGTGTCATCTATGCGAATGATTCAAGCTTCAGTGTTACTTTAAAAATATGAAACAATAGTGTAAGGTTGCATACAATCCAAGAAAAAGATGCAAAAATGTTTACATAATCACACAAATAGCGATAATGGCATAACTTGTTCTCTTATTACGTCTTTTCGTTGAAAGAGGTCTGATTTTCTTTAAAAAAAAATATACAGGCTTTTATAGACATTCCCAGACATTTCAAATTTTTGTCACAGACATTTGATAAACATATCTGGCATCCCTGCATCGCAATAGGCTAAAAAAAGATTCGGTTTCGATGTTGATAGGTTGTTTTGATTCCGTTTGAAGATATTCATTAAAAAGCATAGTGAAAAGTGCCGTGTAAATAATGAATTGTTTGGAGCGAAATTGTGGCAATAACTCGCGATGTGAAGCGAATTCTGTGGGTTTCTTCCGGTTTCCAAAGAAAGATAATATAAGGCAGAAATGGCTTGCATTCTGCGGCTTTTTGGCAGATTTTCAGATTCTAGGAAGCCATAGGCTGTGCAGTGTAAATACAAAATACTATAATTTGTTTTCTCCATTACTAATTATAACAAATGTTTCCAGTTACATTTTAAATACTTACATTTACTGAATATGGAAGTAGAAAATCCCTTATTTGTTCATAATTGGCTTTTGTCAAAACAATACTTGATCACAATACTTGCTGCTTTAAAGTGAATCAAAAGTTGACAGTCCGTTTAGCTGCATTTTTTGACAGGTCGTTTGGTTGCATAAGACAATTGTTGTCCGGTCTATATACAGTGTCTATAATTTTGATGGGTGAAATTGTGAGCGTTTTCTTTGATTTTGATTTTCTGCCATTTTTTTCGTGAATTGTGAGTACTGAAAATTTGCTTTAAGGTATAGAAACGTAAATCACTCTAGATCTTGTATAGAAAGGAGAAAGGCCGTCTCAGACAACCAAAATGCACATATACTGAAAGTTGTTACTATGGTACAAAACCATATTTACATGCAAACAAATCGTACAGAAGCAGAAAATATGGCTTATTCGTGTAAAAATGTACGTGTGAATTTCAGTTTTCTTTTTGAGTGAGTTATAACAACTTGCATTTTAAAAATCTTACAATGCATTAGGTTTGTGGTTCAGTACGATGGAAAAATAACACATCGTATATTGGATAACTGGGGGTAAGATGAACACGCTAAGCAGTGTTTCAATTTCACGGTTGATGTTTCCTAGATTGCAAAGGGTGCGGCAGAAAATAATGCGAAAATTTGTTCTATTTCTTTCAAATCCCATTTTCAACAAAATCAAGCAAAAATATCAACATTTTCGAGTGCAGTTATCTTTATAAGGTCCTTTTAAACAAATTTATTCAATGCGTCCTCCATTTTTATTAATAACATCCTCGAGCCGACGTCGGAAGCCAGAGCATGCCTTTCGGACGTAGTCCTCCGAAATTGACTGCCATGTGCGTGTTATGGTTGACTTCAGGGTTTTAACACTAGGGTGTGATGTTTTGCAGGCTCGTGCTTCAACATATGCCCAAATCGAATAATCCAACGGATTAAGATCTGGACTACTAGGGGGCCACAAATCCTTCGGCCAAAACTTCATGTTACCGTTCACCCATTGTTGGGTTCGATTGGACGGCGCTCCATCCTGCTGTAGGACAACGTTTTGGTCCTCAGAGAAGTTGGCCTTCACCCAGGGAAGCACTTGGTCCTTTAAAATACCGATATACACAGTTTTACGCATACAAAAAGTTGTTCGTATCACCTCAGAAGATCATACATGCATATTTTGTATTCAATCGCACATGACTTTGCAGTCGAATATTTGTTTATCTGTTCATGTTTTGCATCAGTCTCGAAGTCGCTTTAATGTTATTTTATTAACATCTTCTTTCTTTTTTAGCGTTTCAAGCTTATTGCTTTCGCAATTCGCTTATTGCTTGCTCTCAACTTAGTTTCCTAAATGCATTTCAACCACAGAGAACAGACATAGATACCCATATTCCTTTTCTTGAAAAACGTATTTAAAAGTTAATATGGGCAGCCGGTATGAGAAGCAAGTGCAGAGAAAAACAAACAGAACTTTTCAGGTTATGTGCTAGGCTTTTTATTCATAAACATTTATTTGACAGTTCTCGCATAACTGCAGCGCCGCCTACCAGGAGCAAGCATAACGACATACATTCGAAATGTCGGTTTGAAGTTTTACACAAGTAGCAGACCGAAGATGAACGTCTGTTCTCTGTGCTTCAACTGTTATTAACTAAGAGCTTTCGATGCCAGGTACCATTTTTGTATTAGTATGATTGTGTGACGGGTAAAATCATACCCTATGCCCAGTCGAGAAGGAGTCGAGAAATTTTCCTTAACGAATAATTCCTAGACTAGCCCGGGATTCGAACCCAGCCACCTCCAGCATGGTGTTGCTTGGTAGCCGCGCCTTTATCGACTGAAATTTTATCAACATATATTCAGTATTAAGTTGAACCCTACTCTGAAATAAAACCACTCAACTTTATTCCAACGACACAGGAATTACACAGCCGTCTGTAATTCTATTTCTATTCTAAGGTTTTGTTTACATTTCTAACATTTGACAGTTATTGATTACTCTTACTCATAGGGCCATTAGTAGCCAAAGATTACGAGAGAGGAAGCCCCCCCCCCCCCCCACACTACTCTTTCCGACAATTTCTCCAAGTCGAAAATTTGCATTCTTTAGGATAAGACTTCTGCTTGTCTGGGACGATCCCGTATCACCTTATAGGTTCAATTTTCTACATCTAAATACTTATCGCATTCGGAAATCCTTCAGTGTTAGATCATGCCCCGATCGTATTATGTCAGTTGAAACCACTGTACAGTCAGTCAGTTTTGAATATGTTCAACAACTTTGATTAAAACACTGTAGCATTTTGAAATCTGAGAGATTATCCAGAGTAACTAAATAGGATAGCAGGATAATGGATACGCTGGACCAAGTTTTCAAGAAATGACGAAAAGTAAATCTCTAGATTGGAAAATGAATCATAAATGTTGTAGGCTCCGCAGATTAGAGCTCTCCAATTGTAAATAGAATCATTATAGTCAATCCATTGTAGAAATCAGATTACAAATAGGAAGTATTATTAAAACTGTGCAGCTGTAACTTATTACTTATTTAGTGGTGTTATTTAAGAAATGTCATGATAATGTTATCGAATATTTAATAAAAAGTATGTACTTTTGTAACTGTATGTGAGCTGTTTTTTAGTTAATAAACTCATGTTCATAAAGAAATCGTACTCTAATTGAAATAGCGCTTTACTTAACTTCAAAAACTTTAATTCCTTTTCCAGACTGCTGAACTACCTAAGAATATTTTCTCTTTTAAACATTTCTTCCTTATCAGCCTGTTAATAAAGCTATGTCCATTTAGAATCCAGAATAATAAAATCATTTGTATCTCGGTAACGGATTGACGTACAAATAAGTTTAATACATCAAAACAACGGTAATACACTGTTCCTTAAGGAAAACATATCAATACAAGTCATTTCTATTCGTTTCTAATGAAAATTCTCACTTTCTTCTTTATTCCTGCACACCTTCGGAGTCAACTTCCTTGGCACATTTGTTCCACATTTTGGTCATCTGAGTCGCGTCCCGAGCCGTTTTTCCGCTTTTCTTAAGCTTCCGCTTCATTATTGCCTAAAACCTCTCGATGGGCCGGAACTGCGGGCAGTTGGGTGGATTTATGTTTATATCGATACAATCTACGTTATTATCGCGGTACCACCATAGACTAACTCTAAGACCAGTAGGTCTCATACAAAAACGATATTTTTCTTGGCTCAGTCAGTACTATAACATCGGTCCCAAACATAATGATTCGCCCCTAATAATGAACTCACGCGAACATACTCTCAAATATTCTGTCAAAATAATACAGCAAATCAAAACAAAGGCGCAAATATGTATAGCAAGGTGCTGGCTTCAAGGTGTACTTCGGACCAAGGGGTTCTACAACAGTGAACCAATTTCAAATCGCTAGATGCATATTGATTGTTGATAATACGCCCCCAATAATGAACTCACAAATATTCTGTCAAAATAACACAGAAAATCAAACAAAGCCGCAAATATGAACTGCAAGGTGCTGGCTTTAAGGTGAACTTCGGACCAAGGGATTCAGTGAACCAATTTCAAATCGCTAGTTGCATATTGATTGTTGGTACCACTGGATGAATTCCCGGCTGTAGTGGCAACTTACCAAATCTGGCTAAAACTTCACGGGACCTTTATGCGCTTTAATAGGTAGTACGCGGTTTTTGAGGCATTGTTCCTTGTACAGCATCAAAACCATCGTCTTATTCGTCACGAACACTTTGGTCTTTGCTCCGCAACTGCATATCCCTTGCCATCATTTTTGGCCAGGAAGCTGTCCGAAATCCATTTTTACGTAAGTTTCATCGTCGATGAGCAGGCATCCTTGGTACTTCGTCAAAACCTGCTGGTACAATTTCCGAGCTCGAGTTTTGGTGACGAAACTTTGCTTCAACGTTCTGTTTGGTTGCTTGCTGGCTCGATAAGAACGATATCCTACTCACAAACGAATTCTTCGAAGTTACTGCGAGCAGCAGCGTAATTTTGTGCGATTTTATTATCAGCTAGTCCAGGGTATACTCTGACGGTTCTCAACACCTTCTGGTTCAGCTTGCGGTCATATGTTCTACTACAACGCTTACCTTGAGGCACTCGATTCATGCTCTTTCGCTTCCTAAAACGTTTGAGCACATCATACACGGTTGATTTGGCGATTTTCAACGTTTTTGCGATTTTCATTGCGGACCACGTTGGATTATCAACGTGGGTGTGCAGAATTTTTTCTCTCCTCTCGGCATCCATCTGGAATAACTTTTAACTCACTGCACGAAACACCGTGAAATTTATACCTCAGAAAGTGGGCGCCTAGGTAAACAAATCACTTTAAAAGAATTATTGCAGCGCTCACTTTCCGTGTCGCTGCAACACAATAAGTAATTTCGGATTCTAACTGGACAGAACTTTATGGGAAAATGTTTTTCAATACAAGGCATACGAGTCAATGAGCAAACTATCGCTCGATTGTACTACGGAGAGCCGATAATCATTTCTAACATCTTCAATTAGGGGCTAACAAGAGGAAAAATCCAATTTTAAGCTTTTTTTATTGGCAATATTGCCCATAAAAGCATATCTGTCTCAGCTGGAAAAACAGCAATTTTTTCTCGACGACGCGGTTTAAAATGTACAGTATGTGAAATAAGTATATCCACCCATGCTTCAAATTTACAATTTTTCTGTTATCGATTCAAATATTAGTTGATAAAATGAGTGTTGTTATGCGTTTGGTCCATTATTTAGTACCTATCATTATACCATTAAATAAACTTGAATTAATTTTGCTCTTGAAAATCTATGCCAAGATCAACAGAAAAGGGAAGTAAAACATGCAAAAAAAGTTATCCATCCAAACATGCTTAGTACCATTTTGCCGTGTATTGAGCGGTTCCTTTCACTTTTTCGAATGTAAACATTGCATACAGTTATCCTTTCGTAGCGTAGAAGCTTTCGTGATTCAAATTTGAGTTCTCGTGTTTCGAAATGCCTAAAAACGCACAAATTTCGCTGAGTATCCGAAAACTTATCATAGAGCATCACAAGTGCGGTAAAAGCTACCGTCAAATTGCTAATATCGTTCAGATACGTAAAGATACGGTTGCAAAAATTGTTCAGAAGTACTAAAAGAGTGGTTCTTTCACACCAGAAAAGCGATCAGGGCGACCTGCGAAGACATCGTCAGAAAGGCGAAACAAGATCGAGGTTTGTCAGCTCCGAAAATTGCAAAGCAAGTTTAGAGTGAATTTTCTATCCATGTGACACCTCAAACAATCCGAAATCGATTGCATCTACAAGTTCAGAAGGGTAGAGTGGCAATTAAGAAACCGTGGTTGTCAGCGAAAAACATTAAAAAACGATTTAAGTGGGCTCGAGATCATATTACATGGACAGTCGATGATTGGAGAAAGGTCATTTGGTCAGACGAGACTAAAATAATGCTACTTGGGTCTGATGGTATCACACGAAAATGGACCACGACGATGTCAAGCTGTCCTTGAAGCCAAGGGAGGTCACACGAAATATTGAATGATTTTCAGGATTATGGTGGATATACTTTTTCGCCTCTTTTTTTTTTTTTCGTTTTCTTATATATTTGGTCTCAGACACCAACATTTTACATCAAATTATCGTTATTTGACTTGCTTTTTATCCCTTGAGAAATAAACTTAATATTAAAAATCGTTTTTCAATGTTTTGGTGGATTATTTGAAGCAAATGTGCCAAGTGAGAAGGGGTGGATACACTTTTTTTACATACTGTATTTTTCTGGTGGCTGTTATGGGCTCCCGTCCTAGTTTTGGTATTTAATCGATATTTTCTGAACAAAGCATGGTACGTTCAGTGCACAGTGCAAAATATCGCTGATGAACAATAGATTCCAGCGGATTACTGTTTTTCGATAAAAATCCCCAGTACAGTAATGGACAGTAATGCTTTTATGGGCAGATGCCAACCGTTTTTCTATTTTCGAAGCCAAATGTGCTAATTAGCAACTGATGGGTTACATAGCAACAGAAAGTAACAATATCCTAGCACTCCTAGATTTATAATGAACAAAATTGTCTTCACTTTCACTGTAACACTTAACCAAACCAGACCTGTTCCATTAACTCAGCCTTTGTCATAGGTTACCAGCCTATGACCTGAATGTCCGAAGAAAAACTCTGGTTGTTCGGCGGCCACAATTTCGGGAATTCGAAATACCTGATTGAAGTTCACATGGAAGACCGGAGCATGCTTAACTTTTGACGAAGGCCTAAAAAGAGCACGTGAGAGGCCTTCAGACGGATTATGTGGGAGCTCGTGCTCAGAAGAAGAAACTACTCGAAGGGTTTGGACAGAAAGTGCAAAAATCTTCTCATTCATCGGATCTCGGAGGATCAGCAGGAGTATGTAAAGGACATGAAGACGGTCAAAGATGTATGGGAGGACCTGAAGAATGCTTTCGAGCGTGTTGGGATTGCAAGTAAGGTCATGAAGAAAATGAATATATTTTATGCCTCAGGAAGTACTAGCCCACCGGTCCCAAGCTTAAGTCGAGGTGCCCACTGAATTGGCCGCCAAGTGGCATAATATAACATGTCAAAACATCCGGTAGCGTGAGTCAACAAGACGTTTTGACATGCTAGCAGATGTTACACCTCCTCCCACATCATTGGGCGCCTGGGCTAATGATTCGCCACTAATAACGCAACTCGCTGCAACGCACCCTCAAATGTTCTGTCAAAATAACATAGCAAATCAGAACAAAGCCATAGATACTAGTACCCTAGTAGCACACTTGTTGACATTCTGTTGAAATAACATAAATGTGAAATGTTTTAGTCAGAGTTAAGTTGCTGTAACTAATGATCGTGTTGTGCTGCTTGGGTACCGAAAGGTACTGAAAAGCGCAAGAAGAGTGTATAGCATGGTGCAAACTGCAAGGTGTACTTCGGGACTAGCGGTCTTACAACAGTGAACCAATTTCAATTGGCTAGTTTCATATTGATTGTTGGTGAAGTCTTTTGGTACAAAAACAATATTGTTATCTCAGTAACATTCTAAAGTCAACCGCGTATAGTAGAGAGATGTCAAATCCGGTTAAAACAGGGCCTTGCCTTCGTGAAACCGCAAAAAGAGCAGCAGCCGGTTCTGGAGGCACTCCAGTCGGTAGATTTTCGAATTCATTGTACCCACCGTGATGTACGGCTGGTTCATCTCCACATCCACATATAGCCAGCCAAACAAGGACTAGCACCTTCTTATCTCCTCAGAAACGGCCAACCGTGATGTGACAACTTAAAACTCCTACCCTGACAACTACTTTGTGTTCGCCTTGATTTAAGTCTCGTCGTCCATCACGACGTCTTCGTCTTCGGGTTTCTACCGCTGCCAGGCCGCCGCTGGATCGTCCAGGGGGTAAGTCACTCGACCACCTTGTGTTACC
Organism: Aedes japonicus; assembly: GCA_034211315.2. Lineage (NCBI taxonomy): Eukaryota > Metazoa > Arthropoda > Insecta > Diptera > Culicidae > Aedes > Aedes japonicus. The sequence goes on from JASCZW010001981.1 coordinate 240,568, forward strand.
ACCCTAAAAAACACAATCCGCCACACTTCAAACACACTCGCCACCACACGAAAGATAAATTTATATCTGGCACCACTTACACGAATCGATTGTTTGTTTTTGTTACCCTCTCGCTTACACAAACGTAATTCAGACGATGCATATGTGAGCATGTTTTAAACGTCTAAACCGTGCATGGTTGCCAATAAGCATAAATTTCCGATTGTAGTTTGTGAAAACACAAAAACACCTTCTGACACCCCAGAAACACATTCGTACACGATCAACACAAACACAACGTGGCAGAGTTACTCACCCCCTGGGATCGTCTGAGCCTCCTTGAATGATTTCATCACCCGGGACACCGTCAAATGATGGAATCCCAGGTGTTATCCGATCCATCTGTGGGTGTCACAATCGGATTTTCCACGATGGCGGACATAATTTTTAGGCGGATATTCTCATGTTCCAATACCATCTCGATAATCACTTGACAAATTGTGATGAAATTTTGCCAACGTAAACATGTCACTCTTAGCTAGTTTCATCAATATCTACCCAAACGCTAAAAGGTTACAGGCTAATCATTGTGTTTCATTTTTTTTGAGTATAGTCTTCAGATAATTAACAATTCGAATGGGTTTGTGCATAAGTGCCTTTTTTGGGTTCACTCATCGACCACGAACGGTTGGGCTTTGGTGAGCTGTCACGTTTTTTCCGCATTTTTTGTGTGATGAAATTTATCCGCATTAGAATTTCAATAATAACCGTCGCGTGTGATAGTGGATGCTGTGTTTATGACCAGAGTCATACCTAAACATCATTTGTGTGTTGAATAGACCTAAAATCCGGTGCAAATGGATTTCGAAAACGAACCGATTGGTGCAATTGGTGCAATTGCAATTGCGAAAACGAACCGATTGGATTTGCTGATTGTCCGCTGATTATCCGGGTGAGCGCTTTCCATTTTACTGATTTGTTTGCCGTTTTTCCCAAGAGGAATGATAATTAGTTGTCGAAAAATGCAATTGACAATATTGACAACCTTGATCACAAGAGGTGCGTCAACTTATTCCGATACATCTTTTGATTCGATCTTTTTCGGATATTCGGATTACCATAATAGTTTAGGGTAGCAAGTTTGACGTGCATTTTCTTTCGTTGTGTTTCCGATATTATAACACATTTATTATCGTAGGAATTCGTGTTTGACCCTTAACTGTAACGCCACCAGGACCATTCTTGGCTCAGCCGGCCTGTGCCTGTCTGCCGGGCTCGGCTCCGGGACTCGTGAGGGAGGTCTCTCCGGGCAACGATGTTCGGCGGGCTTCTCTTGGTTTCATTGCCGACGTGGCGTTGCTGTAGATACAGTTCCACAGTTGGAACTGTATCTGCAGCGATGGCGTGTTGATGATGAAGCTGGTTTGCCGGGCATCGGTGTTTGTGGGATGCCGGTTGTCCGGAGGGATTTTACCGGGTCCTGGAGCTGAGTTTGGTGGACGGGTGCAGGCCGGTTGGGCTGGGAGTGGCGGCGGTGGCGGGGATTTCGGTCAAACATTCACCGGAGCAGGTGGATATTCCGATGATAATGAAGAGGTAGGATAGGCGTTTTGGATAGGCATCATTTAGGTACCACGGAAGAAGCAGAACGCTAACCAGTTTTTAGACAGTTGAGAGTTGGTAAGTGCTTTCAAAAACGCACAAAAGGTAATTGTTATCCTTTTTGTCCCCTGAATTAAATGAACTATATTATCGCATCACTTATCAAGGTGAATCCTGATTGATCGAGCCCTACCCTACTAACATAGAAAACCCTCCTTCCTGTGACCTTTGTGGGGATGCAGAGGTAAACACGGTCCCTAAACAGCAAAGATCACGCTAACTTTCCTTCCCTATTCCCACCTGTTATTGATTATTTAAGTAATTGAGTCACTGAAACATGTACAGTGAGAATGGTCGGTTAGTCCCAGCCCCATTCAGTTGATTCATTGTGCAATTTCACTGATTCTGATTAATCACGGAATGGCAACCATTGATACGTGCAGCTAAGCTAAGCTAAAGTGCCTTTTTTGGGTTCACTCAAATCAGCTTGCTTGTTGGTCATAGAATTTCCTATGAAAATATCAGATTCGAAGGTGCTTGGATACTTGCAACGCCACCTATCAGTTTTAAAACTGAAACTTTGGTCTTTCTTCATACAATTTGATGATTTTAATTATCGGCTCCGCAAAGTAACACACGTCTGTGCTTTAGAAAAAAACGAACTAATAAGACAAAAACAAAAAGGTTAACCAATTGGTCTAAAATTTGCACCAGACCCAGGAGGAACACCATCAAATTTGCACTAAGTGGCTTTGCGATTTGAAGTGTTGAAACAAAATTCGAACATTCTGGGCACCTACTGATCAACTTTGTTTACGATCCCAATCGCTAAGAAAGAAGAAGAAGACGTCATTTAAAAAACCCTCACGAAACAGTTGAGAGTTAACCTTGGAATTAATTGGAAAAATATAATTAACTAGAAGAACAATATTAATAATTTTTACATATCGTATTTTAAATATAATTTCTAATATTTTAAGAGTATTAACATAATTTTCATATATATAATTGTTAGTAAAACTCTCCGCATTTCACACATATATAGCTTCGGTCTGATTGTCACTGGCGTCAAGTGATATTTTATGATCGCCCTCGTCGTCGAAAAATCGCCGAAAAGTGAATTCGAAAAATCCATGATGGAACGGCTTGCTGCTATCGAACAGTTCATCGAAGCTTTGACCGTTTTCTTCGCAGGACGAGTCGTGCAGCTTTGCCGGATCTATTGGATCAAAGTTTGATGTGTCAGTAGCATATTTGATTTTTGGTTCGTACGGTGCTGGTTGATTCCGCAAATCCTTCGTGAAGTCGATAGTGCGGAAGAATGGATGCGATTTGATTTTGCCTACATCTCTACCCATTCGTTCGTCTTCATTCTTGCACAGCCGAAGGATAATATCTTGAGACTCTGGTGAAAGATTTGCTTCTAGAGGAATTCTCAGTGTTTGTCGCCAGTTTATCACCTAATGGAGAAAAGGAGTTTGTGAAAATAAATCAAATCAAAGAATTTGAGCTGCTGAAGACAACAATCATTAGTGTTGTTTTGAAATACTAACCTTTATCTGGGTTTCTTCTGCCGTACCAGCCAGAAACGGAGGTTGACCCACTAGCATTTCGTATAATATCACACCGACGCTCCACCAATCACAAAGCTGAGTATAGCCACTCCGCAGCAGCACTTCTGGAGCTATATAGTTAGGTGTACCGACAATAGAATGCGCTTTCGCTCGATTCTTCTCCCTAAATTTTCGCCTGATGAAACAACGGAAAAGGTATGTCAACGATATGGAGAACTAGCTATTTTATAGAATTACCTTTCCAATGGTGGTGGGATCTCTGATCCAGCTTTGCTCCATGCTTCCATCGAATCTTGCCTCGCGTGATCACCTGAATAAGAAAATATTGATAGTTTCATTGTGGTACGGACGGTCGACAAAACAGAGCTACTCAAATACCGTGGATTAGTCGCTCACCGCTCAACAAAAAAAAAAAGAAAGTACCTAAGTACATTTTTTTATTCTGGTAAATTCCTTAATCCTTTCTTTTTTCTATTCTTCTGATAAAAAGGCATAACACAAAAATAGTTTAACTAATATAATAAACACAATATAGTAATATATATCTCCCTTAACGGAAAAAGCACGCTATTGAATGTTGCGCGGATATGTGACAGGTCACGGTAATCCATTATCAGGACCAGAACCGATACCAAAGGAAGGTGCTGCGTACCATCTACGGTGGAGTGCAGATGGCAGACGGAACGTGGAGGAGGCGAATGAACCACGAATTGCACCAGTTGCTGGGAGAACCTCCCATCGTACACATCGCAAAAATTGGTCGACTAGGATGGGCTGGGCATGTCGTAAGAATGTCGGACGACAGCCCTGTGAAAATGATTCTCAACAACGAACCGACAGGTACAAGAAGAAGAGGCGCGCAACGAGTAAGGTGGACCCTCCGCAGACAGCGAGGCTGGCGAGTGACAGCCATGGACCGAATAGAATGGAGACAACTTCTGTGTACAGCAGAGGCCACGCCGGCCTTAGTCTGATTGGTAAGGTAAGGTACCGATACCAAAGCTTCTAGAATGCTTCGTCCGCTTTCAATGTCCAACGGAAATTTCACTTCGTCTTCGTTAGTTTAGTCAAGTTATGCTGCAATCTTCGAAAAGCCCGCAATGAATTATCTATACATATTACATAACTCGAGAAATAACCACTTTCGTGTTTCTAGTACCAGATACTTAGCGATCCAAGCAAATTCTCTCGCTTACGACCTTTCATCCGTAACCCAGATATCCATCGCTTCTACGCAGGATTTTGATAATTCTTATACAATCGTTAGATTTGCACGCATTTAGCAAGAAGGTTTACGCCTTCACGGAAACATGGCTAAATATCAACACATTATCAAAGCAAATGTTCGACGACACGTATTATATCTACTGGCTAGACCGATCTTCGCTCAATAGGAACAAGAAAGTTCTTCTTGCTGTGCGCTCGAAATTGAGATCTCGCCTTCTGAAACCTCCCGAAGACTCAACGGTTGAACATCTTTGGGTGGCGATATTGGCTAAAACCGGGACTCTGTATATCTGTGTGGCCGTGTTAGCGATCGCAGCCTTATCGAAAAGCACGCTCTTTCTTTGCATTGGATAGTGTCACTGATGGACAAATGGAACCCAGCGACAACATCGTCATCGGGAGAATTTTAACCTCAGCAGGATTGCATATCGATACTAACGGCTTTAGCTATTTCAGATTCCGGTTCGTCTTTCAGATCGGTGGCTCTCTACTTACTTGACTTATTCTACCGTCATTCCGAACGCGAGTAACCGTTCGAAGGATGTAGGTTCCACTACCGAAGAATTGGATCAAAAGAGTTCTGTTTTTCAAGCTTCGAAACCGTTTGTCTGTAGCTGTAGAAATCATTCCCCTCTGCTATTGACACTGGAGTTTAATCCTAAGTACAGCTTCCATGACAACATCGAAAACTTTTATTATGACTTCACCTGATTTCGCGGGAATGAACAACTTTCTCGCCAGCTTGGAATAGATCACGACCTTTGCAAACGGGGATGCGAACTCAGCTGCTTCGACTATGTGTGGTTTTTTTGGTGTACACTGTTGATCAATTCGTGCCTAAGAAACTCAACCGTAAGCCTCCCAAACTTTCTTGGTCTTATTCCGACCCAAACATTTGCAACGAGTTAAAAGAGCTGCTTTGAGGAAACATAGTAAATATCGCACCGATTCTACGTGGACCAACCACGCACACACCAATGTTCCCCGCTTGTCTGTTTTTGGCTCTGCATTCACTATCCACAGTAAAAAGGTGATTTCAACCGGGAAGCAGATGAAAAGTTCCACTGTATGCAGTCCTGAAGTGTTGCTGTAACATATTTGCTGCGCCCCTGACTATTCACAGACCATTCATCCTGACCAACACGGTTCTGTACCCAAACGCATGACGGCGCAGCCTTACCGTATTTACATCATTCGTCACCTCTCTGCGGCCTTGGATAGAATGAACCATCAGATTGCAATTTCCAAATACGACAAACTGGTGGTTCACGAACAATTATGGAACTGGCTCCGCTCATACCTGACTGGTAGATTTTAGATTATGCCTCGTCCAGCTTTTCAGTAACATCTGGCGTTCCTCAAGGCAGGCACCTTGATCGCTTTCTTTTCCTGTTATATATGAACGACATAAACTTGGTACTCAGATGCCAGACATTATCCTACGTGGACGACCTAAAGCTGTACTACGTCAAAAAATGTCCAGAAGACGCTCACTTTCTTCAGCAGGAACTACAAGTATTCGACGACTGGTGCCGGCTATCTCCTTTGGCCGAAAACGTGCGATATATCTCCACGACTACATCCTTCGAGGAACGTGCTTGAAACGTGTCTCAACAGTCAAGGATCTGGGCGTAATGCTCGACTCCAAACAGTCATTCGAGAGCCACATTTCCTATATTGTTTCTAAGGCCTCATCGCAGCTAGGATTCATCTTCCGCTTCGCAAAAAAAACTTCAAAGACGTCAATTGTCTGAAGGCATTATACTACTTTTTTGTTCGTCCTTTCCGGAGCTGACGAACTGGTGCATATAACCTAACATTCTCAAAAATGCTGTTACAATCGATGTTGCACATGACCACGTCGAAGAAGCATCACTCGAGGACTCGATAACGGCTGAATATTTAGCAGCGAACAACGATCTTCGTATGGCGGCAGATTGACAGGATCGTTCCAGGGAAGGCGGCGTTGAGCGTATCTAATGAACCGCTTCTGGACTTTTTCTGACATGAATTCCACGTGTTTATTACTGGTTTTGGCAGTGGACAAAAATTACGTGCGTTTCACGTAGAAACAACGTGACGATTTTTTTTAGTGTACACTGGGGTATGATTAAAATGTTAAATCTCAGTTGTTCGACAGTAATTTGTCTGCCTCTAGAGGTCGACGTAATGACTGATAGTTTTGCAGAATACTGAATCTTGGCGGAACTAAAGTGGATATCAAGCTGCTGGGTTATTTTCGTACAACGAACTTACATGTACTTATCCAGAAAGGAGCTGGTTAGAATTTATCCTATAATTTACAAAGAGCGGTGAACGACTATTGAACGGTGTCGCAACATGGTTAACGTTAAATTGAAAGCTTCAGTTGCTATACATTATTAAATCTATATTAATCTCAACACTTACCATTTTTTTGATAGTACTTGGAATCATGCGTCCAACGAAACCCCGTACAGAGGCCGAAGTCGGTTAATTTTATGTGACCTTTCTTGTCAATCAGTACGTTGTCCGGTTTGATATCCCTATTGTGAAACGAAACAGTTTAAAAGATTGTCTTTACCAAATTGAAATCATTTAAAGGCATTTTTACCTATGGATAAATCCCATCTTATGAACACTTTCGATAGCACACGTTAGTTCGGCAATATAGAATCTAGCTAAATCTTCCTCAAATATCCCTTTTTTGATTAAAAGCGACATCAGATCACCACCTAAAAAATAAGAAGAGCAAAAAAACAAATTAACACTCACTGCACGATAAAAAATAGAGGTGGTTTATATCACGGAGGACCGCGTTGGTGTATAATAATAATGGTATCATCTAATTTATACATATCATAACAACAAAATGAGTTAATATAATAGATATTTTTGAAGTTTTCGAGGAAATCAGGCTTCTTGCATATTGCGTAACCTGCATTGATCTCTCATTTTGCAAACGAGAACAAAAGTCACTGATCTTTCAAGTTGCTAGAGGAATAAATATTGAAGAAAAATAGAAAAGCATTCGAGGTTTTCGACTGCAAAATGATGCACGTGCATCAAGTTGAGAGTTTGCACACAATTTTCTGAGTTCCTAAAGTCTTTTCAATTTGATTCACCACCAGAAGCTTTTAATTTATTAGGTACTATTAGGACTTCAGGCGTAAAATTTTCAAGAGTCGTTTGCTCCACTGGAGCATCCATTGGTTAACAATTTCAGCGTTGTTTGTTTTGTTTTGTTTGTGGTTTTTAGTCACAAAAACGTGAAGTGAAAATTAACCTAACCTATAGATCACGAAAAGAAAAGACTGCCTCCCCTTTCACCCTAAAGGGTATGTAAATCGAGATGTAAATGGAGATTTGTTGAGTAGCTACATCAGATAACCACAATAAACAGTCGTTGCGGAATGCCAAAACGTATTCGTCCTTTTTTGCGAGCCAGACACGAAATCGCAAGAAAACGGCAAGATAGAAAAAAAAACCATAAAAAATCTTCGTAAAGAGAGAGCGAAAAACACAAAAGTATGTGCCGCTCAATCGAACTTGAATATCCCAATGAAATCCTTTTGGTTCGAATCGTGTGCTTTATACTGACATTTATAGCATTTCCTACAAAAAAGAGAATGCAGTTCGGAGCAAATTTCATAAGAGGGGACGGGCTTCAGTAGTTAAACCAGACACCGGCACCAAAGCACATTATTTGTTACTCGTCTCTGATCATATTTTCAACCTATTCATATGCAGATTTGTATGGGAGCAAAAGTAGGTCAATTTTAAGTAAAAATTCAACTTATACTAACACCAATTAATTGAAAGTTTAATTACCAAAATATTTGTAAGTTTTTCTGATCAAATAGTGTATAAATGAAGTCGTTTTGTTCTGTCAAACGACAGTTATTAGCGTTAAAAATCCTTTCACTTTTTGCGTAAATGACACCCGGTATAGTCTCCAACGATTGCCTGTCGATCTGCCAAATTTGGAAGACGTCTGCATTGAGTTATCTCCGATTATAATAATCCGCCCACTATATCACAAACCATTGCGATTGGTTGAGCGGATTGGAGATAACGAAATCATTGGGTATAGGACCTAGTCTACCCCGGGTGGTGCTAAACCGATGAGCTTGGACATAAGTGGAGGCAAAATTTATAGAATTTTAAATTTCAATCTCAATTTCAGTTAGCAAGATAAGGCGCTATAACATTGCCCAATTATTATCACACTGTAGGTTCAAATGCCAAAATCCACCCACAGGCAAAAGGAGCATAAACGAATCTTCCTAGCGTCTATGGTCCCAACGATAAAATACAAAATAGCACATTATTTAACTCTATATGGGATTGTTTGGTACGATAGGTCCGCGCTTTCGTCTTTCCATTAATTCGAAGAAGTAGAGCGATTCAGATACTCTTTCTGGAATCCTATCTGCGGCACATGCTACGAAGTTGACCTGGCCGGTGATAAAAAAAAAATGTTTTGAAGAAGTCATTTTCCCGGATGCTTTCAAGAATTGGCTGCGTTAGTGTGAGATTAGATTAGATGAGTAATGTACGTTGCATTGAAAGCAGTTTTCACGTTATTCCTATTATCACAATAACCAGGATTTCTTTCAGAGAGAGTGTAATGGAGTGTAAACACATCATTCTCACATTGAAGTATAAATATTCAATATTAATTCTTCCTTTTGAATCATGAAAGACCTTATGTAATTATTGTTGTAATGGTTTACATAATAGCGAATAATATTACAAATGAAATTAGGGGAACAACACTGACATCGGCAATGTTGGCTCTTGGTCTGCCGATTTGTAAACCTCATTTTCTTCATTTAGATGCTTCCATCCACTGGTTTTTTTACACGGGGGATACGTTCCACTAGTACTATGAAAACGTGTAAAAAGAGGCTAAATAGAGTTGATAAATTCACATGCTTAAACATTTTATATTGCTTCGATTTTGTTTGTATGTGTTACCTTACCATGCAATGGTCAAAATGCAGTTTTCTAAAATGTGAGTATTAACACCGAAAATTGTTAATTTTTTTCACACGAAGTTCAAAAGGAACGCTAGTGGTATAAAACTTGGAAATTGTGACGACCCATACAAATATATGGTCATGTTTTTTTTTACAATTATAACCATGTCGTACTCATTGATTACATTAAAATGACAAAAAAAAGGAAGTTACACACTGAGGCAAAAGAGCTTTAGAATTTTATAAGACATGACTTATGAAACAGGATGATTTTTATTATATAAGCCACTTATAAATTTCATTACCATCAATTATGCACTTCATGAGCGCGACTTATGATTTCCCGAGCGTCGTTGAAGTCACCATTTTCAGACAAAAATCAGTTTGGCAAAATAGCGGACCTTGTAAGCTTCGTATTAAACGAACAGCAGCTAATCGCAGATTTGAAGGCGTAGTTACCGGTTGTGTGCATCGCACTGTTTCCGCAGGCAAACCTACGTTCAGCCGACTTGCTAACGCTGAATATAACTTCTTTTGTGGATTGTTTTCTAATAACTCGCTTCCGATTGACATGAACCAAGTTCGGGGCAAGGTCTTGGATTGGCGGCAGAGAAATGTAAGTATTTTTCATTTAATTTTTATTTCTTCACGCCTCTATATGCTATTTTAACTGATTTCCTTCACAGCGCCTTTAAAATTGCTTGCTGTGGAAAGACAGATTCTAGATTCTAGATTCTACTGGACGTGACAAGACCCCAGAAGAAACAGCAGGAATAATCGGAAATCTAGTTTAAATGCAACTGTACGCATTGATACGATGTGAATAGTATATCAAGCTTATGTAATTCATAATAAGCTTGCAATGAAATTAATAACTAAGCATTATGATTTACATAAGTAAATGCTTATGTTACTCATAACACCTGAATATGATGTAGAAGGAGATGTTCGGTCATCACCATGAGGCACCAAGAGTGAACATTAATGTTTTTGGCTAGAATGAAAGATGTAAAGAGAAAGTGTTGAAAGTTCCGTCAGTGTGCGGCAGGCTGGAAATAGAACAGATGTTTTTATTTAGGAAAATTGAGCGAAAGGGCATGTATCCAGTGGTATTCGAACCATGGACGTAAATTTTTGCCTAACATCCCACTGCGGTGTAGGTTGTAGGACGGACCAAGTCCGCCACTGCAACAGGCAAAAATTGACGCATGGAAAGACGCTCATGTACCATTGTGGCTTGTATAGTTATTTTAGCGATCTATTGTGTGCACTCTGTTTATTGATGCGCACATGGGAGAGGAACTCTCTCCTTTTTTGGGTTTGTTTTGATTCGCAACGAATGAGATCACTCAAGTCGCCTGAATATGGGTTTCATACGACAACTGAAAACATGTACAAATTCCCCTCCCCAGTCATAACCCAGACAACCAAAATGAACGAATATTGAAAAAGTTGTCTTCATAATATACACACATATATATATATATATATACTTGAACTTGAACATTCAATTGGCATAAACGTCTTTTGGCACAATGGGCAATTGGCATTCCCTGCCCTTCGGTTCAGAAAGGGGTATGGGCGCGCTCTGCTGGCTTGGTCGCGGTAGATTTCATGTGTGAATAGGCTTCCACATAAACGTTGAAAAGTGCCTGAACCAAATGGACAGTTTGTAATGATCACTTGAAGATGCGATGGGAGATCATTGCCCTGATATTCCCAAATGTCGCACGTGGTAAAGTGTTGCTTGTCTTCTATAACTGGAAGTGATGGAATTGAGTAAACGAGTGGAGGCTCATCGGGAATGATCTCTCATATGCATCCGTCGAACCATTCTGAACGGCCGTTGTGAGAATATCACCATGAAAATCTCACATGCGCATAGCATGTCCAGTTACTAATTCCTTTCTCCTTTCCTCTGTTCTATTCCCTATCACATGGCCGTGAGCGGTGCCTTATGACACATTGTGAGTCTCGATATGCGCTACCAAAGCTCTTTAAAAGCAGAAACACCGAGAAAACAATATGGACCCTACATCAAAGGAAGGTTGAAACCGTAAGTGAGGAACGAGGAACCCTAACTAATTTTGCTTTCAGCCAAATTTTCTAACACAAGCTTCAAGGTAAGATAACTTAAAAATCAAGGTAAGAAAATCATATTAACTTCTCTGAATTTTTCATATATTTATGTAACATATGTTGGTATAAAGGGAGGGACCATCAGAGTACCCGACTTCCTGTTGTTAACATTTCGTGAATAAAGGGCGGGCTCTTCTCTTCATCTAGTGGGACTTTTTACTAGGCGAGGGCTCGGTTTTGGTGTGGTTTATGCTGAATTTTTTTCTGGAAGGAGATTCTCTCTAGACCCCTGTAGCTTTGGTTTGCGTGTAAGTGTATCTGCTCACGGGCCCACATTACGTTTTTGGCCCTTCATACAGGAACATGATGAAACATTTATCATAGTACAACCTTGATCAAATCGTTTAATTAAAACCGTCCAGTGCTATAGGCAGTTGTCTTGCTACATTAGATGGTAGTTCACATCATCATTATCAATGGACAATTGGCATTAATTAGCAAACATCAGAAACATTTGGCAAAATTACAGTTTTGCATAAATACTAGAAAATTAGATCAATGTTTAAGCAATGGTTATGATTTTGGCACATCAATTTAATTTTAGAGAAAAACAAATTAATTTCGTATAATGATAGAATGTTAAATAATTTAATAAAATTTTAAAGAAAAGCCAAAATAATAATAAAGGTAGATAACAATACTTCTCATATTCGCCTATTTGTGACAATTGCGTCTCTGTCGGTATCGAATGAATTAAGCCAAACATAACTGTGTTAAACGGTTAAATGTTCGTGTTCATACGAAATAAACTGCATGTAAAACAACTTTATGCCAAACGATCTTATTGACCTTATTGGGATGATACTGGAAAAACTCCGCCACTGACCCGCAACGGCAAATCGATCATTTGCTTTTTTGTAAAATTTTATAACGCAAACCCTAAAAAATGATCAACGATTTGCCACTGACTGCTTCTAAAATGCACCAGAGCTGTGTCGAATTAATGCAGTCAAATAGAATTTGAATGCCTCCCGAAAGGGATCATACGGAATGCTGTAGGAGGGGCGCCAGATGCGATAGTTGGGAGTATACAAGTCTTATCAACAAAATCGAACATTTTAACAACGGTTAAATTATAACTCACCTGGTATATAATCCATAACAAAGTAGAGGTTGTCTTTGTCCTGAAAACTATAATACAGTTTAACGACCCATTCGTTGTCTGCTTCGGCTAGAATATCTCGCTCGGCTTTAACGTGTGCCACCTGATTTCGCTTCAGTACGTCCGATTTTCGTAGGGTTTTCATAGCATACAGGTGATTGGGGGCATCGATTTTTCGGACCAGAGTTACCTCTCCGAATGCGCCGACCCCGATTGTTTTTATGAGGGCAAACATTGACTTGTCCATTTTGGCACGCTTCAGGCGAATGTAGTTGCTCTCCTTTTGGCAGAGAAGCTTCCGCATTTCGATTTTTGTTTCCTCCGGAAGGTCCAGTTTGGACATTTCGCTTTCTAGCTGTTTGATGCGGAAGTTTCGTTGAGTGTATGACTTCAGCACATTTTCAATATGCTGTTCCATGAAGAATTTGTACGCTTGAGGCGAATAGTGACGTACTTTACACTCAAAGCGTTCGGCTTCCTTTTCTTTGGAAATGTGTTTCCGTTCCGGAATCGGTGATTGATGCTTGATTTTTTTCGATGGTTCTCCTTGATGCGGTTGAACTTTATTCGAGGAAGATTTTGAATCATGTTCATCCGCGCCCGGTCCCGTCGGTAAGCAGTTGGGTTTTGCTGCAGTAGACCGATATCCATGCGGCTTGTGGTCGTTTTTATTGCTATTGCAAGCATCTAAATGCTGCAGCTGGTTGGTGACACGACCGGCTGATGCACCGTTTGGTGGAAGGTTGATATTTTTGCCACCATTGTTATTCACGATACTTTTTATACTCGTTTCGTACATTTTTGAACTAGATGAAATAACATAATTCAGGTTGTCGCTCATCGTTTTTCCATCACATTCAACTTTATCACCAGTGTTGTTATTGTTATTTATATTATTATCAGTATTATTACTATTATTATGATTGTTTTTATTATTAATATTATTGTTTATTAAATTGCTAAGGCATTGACTATTATTATTAGCATGATTTATAATATTGAGATTATTACTACTATTACTATTTACAGCATTACCGGCATTCAGGTCATGTAAATTATTATCATCGTTATTATTGCTAGCGATGAAGGCATTGCTACCCTCGGAATATGGAGGAGGTGGTTGCGAATTTCTTGTTTGGGGCTGTTTTTGCTTTAAAATCATAGTTGTATCGTATGAAGGTGGATCCACACCGCCAGTTCCCCCCATAGGACTTGTAGAGGCAGGAAATTGAACACTCTTTCCTCCAACAATGTGAGGTTGAGTGGGTAAAACATTGACTATTTTCTTGCTGCTTAACTTCTTCTGTTCTAATGAAGTGGCGTACGATGGTGGCGGTGGAGCAGGACTTGGATTTGACTGAATCGGTGTTGTACACGTGGTTCCTGTGGTTGGAGCCGATGGTGCCACAGCTGTTTGTAGAACCGGTTTTTGAACTTGCGTTGATTTAACCGAATGCATTATTATAGGATGCTGTGTATTGGTTTGGCGAGAACCTCTGGCTGGTGGTAAGGCAATTGGTTTAGGGATAGCATTTTGAGAAACTGTTATTGGCGAGGGCGAACTCGCCGAGGCACTTGAGTAGATTCCCGAGCTTGGGCTTTTACGAAAATCTTGCGATGATTGGGTAGGACTTTGTCGACATTGCATCGAAGCCATATAGCTAGGCGGTGCTACTTGACCTATCGAGGATATCGGATAGGGAGGGGGAGGTTCCGCTGAATTGTTACTATAGAACGCTGACATCTGTTGATTTAACTGCTGTTGGACTTGAGGTCCGTTTTGCACTATTATGGGCTGCCTTAGATTGTTGTTGTTAGATATTGGTGATGTTCCTCGGGCGGGGCTCTGAGACTGAAATTGGCCATTTCGTGATGTTGCCATCGATGCGGGCGATATGCGTTTCAGAAACTGCTGAGAGGGAGTAGACGGACATCGTGGTGGCGGTAAAGGAGGTACCTCGCTAAAATTTGATGGAGAGGGCGAAAATTGAGCCCTTCCCGATCCTAACTGTTGTGAGTGTGGACTGTTCGATCGCGAGCTGCCCGCTCCGGAATCTAGCGCAGGACTATTTCTTGGCAGATGTAGCGATGACTGTGGTATTTCTCTTTCGATACTTGTTTTACGTATTAACTTAGATGCAGCGGAATTCTGAAATTAAAGCAAATGATGTAGAAGGAAAATAATGAATTCTAAAAAACTATTAACTTACCTGAGGAATTCCATGCCCTGCTTCGTATGATTTCAGGTCATTTTTTATTTTCTCTAGTGCTGCGGCATTATATTCTGGATTTCGTGAAGCGGAAGGAATGTTACCGCTTTTTTGATTCATTTCGTCAACGATGTTTTCATACCAGAGGCGTACTATTATTTACATGAACTGGAATAAACATGTATATACCAATAATGAATTAAAGTAATGTCATGAAAATCTGCAATAATTATTCGAAGAACCTTTTTTTCTGTATATGCTTTATTTTAAAGATTGGACTCGGAAAATATGCGACACTTTGTTTTAGGTGTAGCTTTTTATCGCGTGGGTAAAAATTAATAAAATTTTGGGTAATACAAGTTTAGAGTGTAATGTGTATGTGTTTATGTGTGTTATCGCGATCTGTCAAATAGTTTTCAAGATGCATTCGAAACAAGAAGAGCTACGCCAGCAAATCTTGGGCGGGGTGATCGTTTATCCTGGTCAGTCGCACATATGGATCGGCAAAAGGCTTGGAATCCACCATTCCACGGTGTCCCGCGTTGTGAAGATGTTCCAGGAGACGATTGGCGCGCTGGAGGTGGCCGAACCGAAAACGGAATACCCAGAGAAGGCGTGGAAGATAAGGCAGTACTTTAAGAATAACCTGAACCTTTCCACCCGAGACGTGGCCAATTCGTCGAAGTGGTTCGTCCAGCAGTCCATGAAGCGGGCTGGGCTACGTGTTTTTAAGGTCAGGAAGGCGCCAAGCCGGACTGACAAGCAAAACACGGTGGCCAAATTGCGTGCGCGGAAGCTGTACCGTGAGTGGCTGGTCAAGCCAGGCTGTCTCGTCATATACGACGAGACATATATCAAGGCGGACACCAAACAAATCCCCGGCCTCAAGTTTTTTGTCGGTACGTCCCGCATGGAGGTTCCGGAAAAGTTCCGGAAGAGAAAGCTGGACAAATTCGCGAAGAAGTACCTGTTGTGGCATGCGATCTGCGAGTGCGGACGGTACAGCAAGCCGTTCGTTACAACCGGCACCATAAACGGGCAGATTTATCGAGAGGAATGCTTGTAGAAGCGCTTGCTGCCCTTCCTCCGCTCTCACCGTGGTGCCACGCTGGCCGGATCTCGCTTCGTGCCATTACGCCTAGCCTCTAATGGATTGATACGAAGCGAAGGGCGTTAATGTGGTCCCGAAGGAGGCGAACCCGACAAATACACCAGAACTTCGTCCGATTGAAAAGTTTTAACGATAATGAAGAAGAAGTTGAAGAAAAGCGGAAAACATTCAAAACCGATGAAACTTTGAAGAAAAACTGGGAGAAATTGTGTAAGGAAGATGGACAAAGCCTCGCCCAAGATCTCATGAGCAGTGTTAAGAGAAATGTACAAGGATTTAGCTTGGGGGAGGAAATTCAATAAATAAACTATGCCAAAACATAGCTAATATATAGTTATTCAATCCATGTACAACACGCGTCGAATTCGGATGCCACGACCTAACATTGAGCTACTACGGGAAATCGGAGTTGCCCAGGAATACGCACAACAGCTAGAAGCAGCCCTACCAACGGAAGAGCAGCTTGGCGCTGCTACTTTTGAGAATGGCTGGAGAAATATTCGAACCGCCATTGGTAGCACTGCATTAGTGACACTAGGTACTTCTGCACCGAATCGAAAAAATGACTGGTTTGTTGGCGAATGCAAGCAGTTAGTAGAGGAGAAGAATGCAGCACGGGCGAGAGCGAATGTGGAACGGTATAGACAACTTGCAGAGACCTGGATGGCAACCTTCTCGCAGGAGAGTGTGAGGTGATTGAAAGGTGGAAGCAGTACTTAGACGGGCACCTGAACGGTAATGTTACAGCGAACGAAAGTGGCTCGGTAATTAATCTAGGAACACGCGCAGAAAATGACAGAACCCCGACCCCAACCCTTCAAGAAGTTGAGGAGGAAATTGGTCGGTTGAAAAACAACAAAGCCATGTTGACCAACTCCCAAGCGAGCTTTTGAAATACGGTGGTGAAGCACTGGCCAGGGCGCTGAACTGGGTAATTACCAAGAATTGGGAGGAGGAATTTTTACCGGAGGGTTGGATGGAGGGAATAGTATGTCCCATCTATAAAAAGGGCGACAAGCTAGATTGCTGAAATTATCGTGCAATCACGCTACTGAGTGCTGCCTACAAGTTGCTTTCCCAAATACTATGCCGCCGCCTGTCACCAAATGCAAAGGAGTTCGTGGGGCAATACCAAGCGGGATTCATGGGTGCCCGCGCTACTACGGACCAGATTTTCGCGATTCGGCAAGTGCTGCAGAAATGTCGCGAATACAACTTGCCCACACATCATCTTTTCATCGATTTCAAATCAGCGTATGATACAATCGATCGAGACCAGCTATGGCAAATCATGCACGAATATGGATTTCCGGAAAAACTGACGCGGTTGATCAAAGCAACGATGGATCGAGTGATGTGTGTCGTCCGAATATCAGGGACGCTCTCGAGTCCCTTCGAATCTCGGAGAGGGTTACGGCAAGGTGATGGATTGTCGTGTTTGTTGTTTTACATTGCACTGGAGGGTGTGATTCGAAGAGCTGGGATAGCCACGAGTGGCACGATCTTCAGGAAGTCTGTCCAACTATTTGGCTTCGCCGACGACGTTGATATCGTAGCACGTAACATTGAGCGGAAACGTACATCAGACTTAAGGCTGGAGCTGGTAGGATGGGGCTTGTGATTAATGCGTTGAAAACAAAAAAAATGAAGGAAAGAGGCTCACGAGAAGACAATGTTAGCCTCGTAAGATTGTCGGACGACAGCCTTGTGTAAATGGTTCTCGAAAACGAACCGACAGGTACAAAAAGATCCGGTGATCCGTTTTACGTTTTGTTTCATGTTCCGGCCAATCAACAACTCTTCCAAGCTTCTGGTGTTTCAGACAAATATTCTGAACTGCACCATTGCTTAGTCCACATCTCTCGGCAACTGCGTGCCGTTTCCGTTGAATGACCTTTTTTTGTCATAGGGTAATGAACGACTTCCTGGGGCCCTATTCCAAGCACGGTGTAAACCTAAACCTCAGTATGGTGCTTCACTAGGTCCCGGGGTGCTGAAGCCGTTCCCTACCCTACCTCGAACAGAAGATAATAAAGTATTTTGTCAGAGTTAAATTGAACTTATGGAATATATGTGTGAAACTTGTCAAATGGGCCCAAAAAAACTGAACATGTGTAAATAGACTGGTTCTGGTATGTAAAGGACTTTTTAATTTTAATTTTAATCACAAATGTCAATTTTCCTATTGATCATTTAATTTTAAATGTCACTTTTCGTTTTGTTTCTTTTGGTTGAATCAAAACGCAGCACAATTTTCCAATTGGAATAATCCACCATAAATTGGTTTATGCATATTCATCGAATGAAACAAACTGCAGCGAAATAATTATTCGCCATCCATATTGCGAAGCTAACACCTTATTAGACCCCGGCAGAAACTTTCATCATCGCATTGGATATCGGATAATCGGTTTGTTTGCAGGCTTTTCCCATGGTAAATGAAATGTGAGCAATTTTTTAACGATCAAATATTTTCGCGATAGTCCAAAAACCAAAGCAAAATGCAAACTTCAACCGAAGCATTCCACACCCATGACGTTTTGAATTTTCTGTACTTAATTTTCCTCATAGAGAAAAGCGGTAATGTGTAAGAAGATGCCGGTCACTAAAAAAATGTAAAGTTCTGATCCGGATGAAAATCTTCGTTGAACACAGCGGATTTTGATGGCAACTAGCTGAGCTACATATAAGGTTTGTTCGCGACTAAATCTGGACAGGTTAAATTTGGAATAAAACAAATTTGCTGTCAGTTCAATCAAAGATGCTTAATTGTAAAACGAACTAAATTAGTCATCTTAAACCTAATTACAGTTACCTATTTAGGCTGCAAGAAGAAACTACGAACTTTTATGTTTATTTTAGCCATTAGGCTCTGTGCAGACTTCGCTGCAATAAATCGATTGTTGCTTTTGTCCAAGATTTTCGAAATTTTTCTACAGTGAGAGAGTTCTCTCTTCACGAGAGCAACTCCGGGCAGTTAGGTGGATTCACCTATTTCAGTACAACATGGACTCCATTCGCATTATACCATTCCAAAACATCTTTGGCGTAGTGACAAGATGACAAATCAGGCCAGAATAGCGAGGGAGCGTCATGGATGCGTAAGATTGGTAACAATCGCTTCATTAGGCATTCTTCACGATATATTTCCTTGTTTACCGTTCCGGCAGTGATAAAGCTTTGGCTTGCTGAGTTTGTAAATTAATCAGTGCAAGAAGAGTGTAGTAGACACACATATCATGTTACTACCGGAAGGTTTCCGACACGTCGGCGATGACCGGGTTGATGTGGACGAGTGCCGACGGCAGCAGCTGCGGTCCAGCAACACTTGGCCATCTATATCGAGCAGAGCTGGTTTGCAAAGCAACAAATAATTTATTTCTACCATATTTTGAAGATAATATCTAATATTCTGTTTAATTTCATGTTGTCTATTTCGTTTTGTTTTGTTTTTCGTTATGCTTGTCTCTTTTCAGTAACATTGGAGCGGCCCATTGCTTTTGGCGAAAAGTGCTACATATTTTCAGCGTATCGTTAACCAAAACGAACCCTGCTGCTAACCTTTCCCCAACTATCCAACATCCCAGTGATTTCTCGTGGAAGTGCAGAGGATTTCTCGGCTTCCTTCAAAGCGAGTATCATGTCAACACGTTCCTTCCCATTCCCTACTTGACCAGCATTCGGACACGGCCGGCGCCGGTATTGCTTTGTAATGGGTCACCAGTTTTTACACATTGAAGATGCATGTTAGTCCCAAACATCATCTGTTGGTTCTTTGTGCAAATACAGCTGATCTGGCAATAACGGAATTGCATCCGTGGGCGGTCAATCATGCTCATGCTCAGTGATGAAGCTTTGGCTTGCTTTACCACAGCTGCATATTGCCCTGCCAAACCAAATATTTTTTTTTGGAAACTTGGCCTTTTTCTTCGTCCTGAAATGCTCCTCTACGCCGTTCCATTGCATGGCAGTATAATACATTCCGTGAAACTGCATAAAAGTCTTCCAGCACATAAGTTTTATCGTCCATTATCACGCAGGAAAACTTCGTCAAATATTTGCGATACAACTTGCGCGCCCGGGTTTTAGCCGTCACATTCTGTTTATCATTACGGTTCGGTGCAGTTTTCACCTTGAACGACTTCATACATTGCCGGTGCTTGAAAAGTATGCGCGAAAGTTGGGGACATTTTGATTTTTCTAGCCACAGTACGTACCGAAGAATCTGGTCTCTTCTGCAATATTTGCTTCACCTTCGCGTCCTTTTGGTGGTTCCTGAGATCCGTTTTTGTTCCGCTCCCAGCCCTTCAAACGCCCTTCCCTTCATGGGAGCCTTCAAACGTGTATCGAAAGATTTAAGGATGTTATGGACAGTGCTTGCAGAAAAACCAAGCTTTTTTGCAAGTTTTCTTATCTACAGATCTGGATATTTATTGCGGCCGCACGCAATTGCTTTTTTGATCGCCATATTCGATCTAAAAGCTTGTAGTATCACCAAAATTGGATTTTACACTATGAACAACATACGTTCATCAGTCTGCGAAATATGTCACGCGTTGATGAAGTATTGCCAGAGATATACGTATTTAGGTGTGTCCAGATTTTGTCACGAACAAGCCTTATTGCATCTCATTGAATAAAGCTTTCATGAAAAAAAAAGGCTCACATGTCGATAAAGCAACGGTGGATTGACGCTTGCAACACCTTGAAGCATAAATATATAGCAGCTGCTGGATAGTCAAAGAGAAAATGGATATACCGAAAGTACTGAAAAGCGCAAGAATGTATTGCAAGATGCAGGCTGAAAGGTGTACTTCGGACCAAGGTTTCTACAACAGTGAACCAATTTTAAATCGCTAGTTTCATATTGAAAGATGGATGTAGCCGCTAGTAGGTTTTCGCTCATCCATATCCGACGCCCAATTAGCGTCAGAGAAGCCTGTCAAGTCAGGGCTGATTCGCTTGGTGTACCGCAGCTTCGACGTTCCTCGAAAGTATCGGAACAGGTGCTTTACCGTTTCCCAATGCTTCGGTTCGTGTTGAAGTGACTCAGTTAATTTACGGCAAAGAGAACACCGGATCTGCTGCACTGCGCTAGGAACACCAAACTGCTTACGGTCTCCTGGTACGGAATACATTTCATCCTCGCAACTTGTTTCGCGGAGCCATCTATTTGGTCAGCTTCATGTTGGAATTCATCGGGGTTGTCACTGCCTTCGCATGTTGCATGTTGAATCAAGAAAGCACTGACTCGATGTAGGCTTCCTGAACTAGGGATACAGCATAGTTGTCACGAGTGATCCGAGTCCCGAGACACGAACTTGCTGATCCCAAGTCCTTCGTGCGGAAAGTGTTATTAAGCTTCATCTTGATGTCACTGGTCAACGAATGATAGTGAGAAAAGATAACCACATCGTCGACGTAGATCGGAACAAATATCATTCGGTTGCCATCAATGCGGTAGTACAGACATGGGTCGTACTTGGAAGTAGTGATTCCGAAACGTACTCCTGATAAGTTTTAATCGGTTTACGAATAGATCATTGCACGGTGTCGTCATCAATGCAGTTTTGACAGTTCAGGGAGCTTGTTCATGCGGACCGGTAAGATCGGAATGCGTATTGCATTGGATCAGCCCTATTTCCAATGTATAACATTTGCTGACGGCAAGTTGAAAACCTAACAATCGCTATCTAAGCTGGTACGAGCACGGATATAGGGTTTAAAATCGAGCTCTCAGACACATCAATTTTTAGTGTTCCCTATAAACTTTGAGAAATAGTAATGTGTGACGAACGTGAACATGAATTTCCATGTAGGTTTATATCATGCCTTTCTTAATTCGCTTCCAGATGAGCGTTAAATGATGAACATACAGTTTTAAAACAAACATAATATTGAATTTGGACGATTGTCAGCCGTCAATCGTGGGTGATCGTCATAGGAATTCAACCAAGAAGACAATCATGCGATTTCCGACTGCTTTTCGGTTGATTTTAGGAAGCTGTTTTGCTTCAGTCTATAGAAAAAGGGTGAACAAGTTTGAGGTAAGTAGTGTAGAATACATCGAAGTGCGTATATAAAGACCCTTTTCTTTGATAATGCGGATAATTTAAGGACTTTCAAATGACTACAAAAGAGTTATATTTACAATAAAATAAAACAACAAAGATCCTCACGTTACACAACCTCAACGATGGCTTGTACACAACATTTTTTTTCCAATTGAATTAGACGTTACATGTTACATTTATACCATCATTGGGGCTTAACTAGCCTGTTGATAAAGAACAATACAAAATTAAATTAAATGTGTATAGGTGATTGTATATGGCCTAGCTGCCTGTTGAGTTGTTTAGTCACTAAATTATTATTTGACGACTCTAAATGAATTAAATATGTAGTGCTATTAATGATATGATTGTTATTTGACATGCCCCTAATACCTCTACAGGCTTAGAGTCGGAAATAAGAATCAAAATCCTTATTGATTGTGATCAATAGAAACGAATGGTGGATAACATTTTATAACAAAAGGCACTCACATACCTTTTTTTTCGATTTTTGCGAAGGAAAGACAGAAAGAAACGTCACTTAAAATGCACTTTAAAAATGTTTTACTTCTATTATTAATGCTGGTACCTACATGATTAGCAAGACCACCAAAATAATTGATCCATGCTTATTATGCCTCAGCCTACTGCTTAGTTCTAAACTTGATGTACCAAAAAAAGCTAAGGTTTGTTCACTTGTCAAACTTTTGGTGAACATTGGGAAATAGGATATGTGTCCCTTGACTCAGCCTATTATGCAACCAGCGATCACATTTTTCATTATAACTCATACAGTTTTTAAGTTGTAAGCGAGATTCAACTAGTTGTACACTTGCAAAGATAATTTTGATGAGACATTTGGTAGCATGTATCACTAAAAGTTACACAACTTTTTTTATAATGCCATAAACTTTCGATGGATGGATTTTATGTTGGTCTATAAGCACCAAATTGGGTCTATTCGTGGATGCAACTTCGTCCCATTCGATGGATTTATTACTAAATGCAGTCTTTGTACGGTTTTTTTTTTATTTTATGAATTAAGGCATTGTAAGCTGTACTGGATTTACTTAATACAACATTTCACAATACAAACTAAAGTACAACTGCCTCGAAACACTTAAATGATGTTCATATAGTTGGGAACATACGAAAAAAAAATGTACCCAACATTGGGCCTACGATTTTCTTGTCAAATCATGGTTATTTTAGCTATGTGAACAGTTAGTTTGTAACGTGTAACTATGTTCTGCACATCCAGACTGCATTACTTGCTTTATCGATTCAATGAAGCCAAATTTAGATCACTTGAAGATCGTGTAGATCATCTGTTCAGCATAGCCAGTGAAATCATGATGCCCCAAAATTTCAAGAAACCGAAAATTACGCGGAAGTGAACAACTATAGGATGATTAATATTGTCTCAATTGCTTCGGCTTACATCTATCATGCTAATAGCAACATGATTTTGTTGATTATTGCTAAATTAATGACACATTTGGTATATAGGCCGAATGAAGGAGCTAGGCTAACATTACATCCCCTTACCCTAGCAGTTTTTTTTTTGAAACACATCAATGTATAGTTCTCGCTCAGATCTGTCCGAAAAGGCAATAAAGTAAGATCATACTGGAGGTGGCTATGGTTGTTCCCGGTTTGATGTTAGGCATAGAGTATGATCGAACCTTCCACACAATAAATAACTTTCAAATTTCAATGGGTAGTAAAAACTGCTTTACAAAGTGGTCGATTGAAAGGATTCTAATGCTTTTGAGCCATTAAATACTTGCTAGCATATATATTTACTATCAAACAAATTTTAAACCATTCTACATTGTATGGTATTTGCAATACAATTAACTGCAAAAAAGGAATATGTTATTCAAAAATTTAGAATCTTTGGGTATGTGACACATATATGTAATGCCATGTCTTCTGGTCATTTGAAGTTTCTACCAATCTTATAAGATTCATAATAAGACAAAAATAAATATAGATAGGCTATAGAAAGAAACAATAATCATCATTGGGAATGTAATAGTACTTCTTGCAATAACTTTTGGCCAGGAAACTTTAAGTACATTCTGAACTGTCAGGAGGGAGTAGCACTAGCGTAAACATCAGAACTGTCTGGTTTTCCTTTTTTTTTTCTACTTTCAGTATGCACACATAGATTGCATGAGATTGGAATTTACGGATATGGACAGGTTCAAACTATAGATATATAAGACGGCACTGCATTTACCTTAGGTTCCCGTTGCCGATCCCGGAAATTGCAGGCAATCCATTCCAACTGCAATAAACTCGTACAAATTTTCAATGCAGGAATCAATAATACCCATATTTGACGTATTGGTACTTCTTTATGTAGGAAAGTTGCTTTTGTGAATTCCTCCATATTATTTTTCGCCTTTCATCAACGCTGTAAACAGTGGCTTGATTCACTTTTCAACCGTGTTTCTAATGCACTTAGTAGATGGAACTAATCCACTTTGTTATTAAATCTAATTTTGATCATACTGCAATAATTTTGTTAAAAATTAAGATTATTTTTTACAAAAAAAAACCTGTTTGACATTTATCAACATTGTAGAATATCACTTTTTAATGGTAGCAGCTGCCATGGCCAATACTTGTAGTACTCGGAGTCGCCACTAGGGCTGTCAATTGGGGAGTGTTGCAAAACTCAGTACATAGTTTATGCACGGCACAACAAAGTTCTTCTAATAGTTCATGGTTTCTACTCATCGAGTAAAAGCATGCCGGATGGATGCGTGAATTTATAGATTCCGCGCAAAAAAATGATACGGCTTTTATGCGTAGCTGCTATGAATAAAGGCTTGTTAGTCATGTAGGGTCATCTACCTCAAGATAATCATAAGTTGAATCTTATACAGGAGGTAATCCGAATAAAAATACATAAGATACAATAAAACCAACAATAAAACCAATCTTTATCTTTCGTGTAGTGAAAAGGTATTCGAAGTGTGTTGGATTCAGGGTGTGAGAAAAAGGGAAACATAAACAAACAATCGATTCGTGTAAGTGGTGCCAGATATGCATTTATCTTTCATGTGGTGGCGAGTGTGTTGGAAGTGTGGCGGATTGTGTTTATTAGGGTGGTACCACAAGGTGGTCGAGTGACTTACCCCCTGGTTGGATTGGGGTTTTGAGAGTATTAACACATGGTTGCAGAGTGATGTGGCAGAGTCATGTGATTCCGAAGTGTTTGAAGTGTGTCGGAGTGTGTTTTTGAGGGTGTTAACACAGAGAACAGACATTCAGGCTCGAACATTTTTTCCCCAATTTACTGTGTAAACTTTTAAAAGCAAACCATTGGAAAAACAACGCGGCCTATTCTAGGTTTCACCAAACTAAAATTGACAGGCTACCAAATCTCAAGGTGGGTGTTGCGACGCCGCTTGAACAGAGCTAAGGCGTGACATCGCATTGAACAGATGTAAGGCGCAGCATGACAGCTGGCGTGCCTTTGGTGGTGGTAGTATTAAGGGAATATTGAAGCAGCTGTTTGGATAAACAAAACATTCAGATATTTGCTATTGTATCAAATTAGACAGTGGAAAAAAAGGTTAATCAAGTGAAGTGCAGTTTTATTTCAAAATTAGTCAGTGAGCAGGATCTAAATCAATACAGCAACTTTTAATATTATAGCAAGTTTCCGTAGGTGAGCACCTGAAATGAAAAAAAAATTAATTAGTGTACAGTTATACAAAATATTGATCATAACAATATCCCCCACAGTCGCAATAATTTTCGGATAATTTCTCGATAATACCGGAGAAAAACAAAACCCGTAAACGGAAGGGAATTCAGGTCCGTTATCCCAGTTATCCTGTAAGTAGAAATGTATAGAGAATAAGCAGAACGACAGGCTAATTGAAAACTTATAGTGTGCATTAAATAACATCGGCATACGATCCACCAGTAGGGTAGCGGCACCCAATATCGGCTTTCGACTGGGAAATTAGAAGAGGAAATAGTGGAAGCGGAAACCACTTCTTGTGAGTAATAGATTAAGTTATATTGGAAGAAATTGTAAATTAAGTAAATAAATTATAGTTTTAAGCGTTGCTGAAAATCAATCGGCTGCTGTGAAAATTTTGGTTTCCCTTCGGGAACAGTGGGCAAGTGGCGCCATCAACATACGATTCACCAAAACTAACGGAGCTGTGATTTTAAAATGGCAGTTATACCATAGACTAACTCTAAGACCAGTAGGTCCCATACAAAAACGATTTTTTTCTTGGCTCAGTCAGTACTAGAACATCGTCCCAAGCTCGGTCCCAAGCTCAATAATGCACCCCTTATAATGAACTCACATGAACACACTCTCAAATACTCTGTCAAAATAACACATCAAATCAAATCAAAGGCGCAAATATGTATAACAAGGTGCTGGCTTCAAGGTGTAATACGGACCAAGGGGTTCTACAACAGTGAACCAATTTCAAATCGCTAGTTACATATTGATTGTTGGTTATACCATAGACCAACTCTAAGACCAGTAGGTCCCATACAAAAACGATTTTTTTCTTGGCTCAGTCAGTACTAGAACATCGTCCCAAGCTCGGTCCCAAGCTCAATAATGCACCCCTTATAATGAACTCACATGAACACACTCTCAAATATTCTGTCAAAATAACACAGCAAATCAAAACAAAGGCGCAAATATGTATAACAAGGTGCTGGCTTCAAGGTGTAATTCGGACCAAGGGGTTCTACAACAGTGAACCAATTTCAAATCGCTAGTTACATATTGATTGTTGGTTATACCTGGTACAGACATACAACGTACAGCGTTGTACGAACTGTCAAATACTTTAATCCAGTACCGAAAAACACGTACTAGACTAAATGAGTACAACGCTGTACGTTTTATGTCTGTTCCAGGTATTACTGTAACTTACACACGGTGGGCACTCCAGCTTGGATGTCTGTTCTCTGTGGAGTTAACACATGTTGGCTGAAAAACTTACCCCCTCAGTAATAACGCGAAGTTGTTTGGGGAGGAAATATTTCTATTGAAATCAACACTACAGGATGTTCAATAAGTTTGAATACACATTCAAAATGTGTTATAAAAATGAAAATGCAACACTGTAACCGTTTGTCACAGAATTTATGTGATTTTTAATTTGTGCTAATTATTTTATATGTACTGCTACGTCTTTACTAGTTGATTGGTGTTGGTTAGTAGGGTTGTCTAGTTTTGGTCAAAAACTGTTCTAGGTTAGTAGGGATTTGTTTTTTTTTTATTTAAATTGTATAACAGTGAAGTGGGATGGTGTCAGGAGGTGAGTAACTCTGCCACGTTGTGTTTGTGTTGATCGTGTACGCATGTGTTTCTGGGGTGGCAGAAGGTGTTTTTGTGTTTTCACAAACTACAATCGAAAATGTATGCTTACTGGCAACCATGCACGGTTTAGACGTTTAATACATGCTCACATATGCATCGTCTGAATTACATTTGTGTAAGCGAGAGGAAAACATAAACAAACAATCGATTCGTGTAAGTGGTGCAAGATATGAATTTATCTTTCGTGGTGGCGAAAGATCGACCACCTTGTGTTACCACCCTAAAAAACACAATCCGCCACACTTCAAACACAATCGCCACCACATGAAAGATAAATTCATATCTGGCACCACTTACACGAATCGATTGTTTGTTTTTGTTTCCCTCTCGCTTACACAAATGTAATTCAGACAATGCATATGTGAGCATGTATTAAACGTCTAAACCGTGCATGGTTGCCAATAAGCATAAATTTTCGATTGTAGTTTGGGAAAACACAAAAACACCTTCTGCCACCCCAGAAACACATTCGTACACGATCAACACAAACACAACGTGGCAGAGTTACTCACCTCCTGTGATTTTCACAGTCGTATTTTGGAGGGAAACATAATAGACAATGTTGTGAAATAATAACAAGGCCGCTATTAGGAAACATCAACGATAACGTTCGCTATCTTGTTAAATAACAATTCTGCACGAATTTGGACAAGGTAAGGCTATTCTTGCTCACTTCTTGTGTCAAGTAGAAACCTGTCATTAGTTCTGGACAGAATTTGCAACGGTAACAGCAGTACGTGTTTTGGTGGTTTCATCAGCATTGTATCCATGCGATGCACTTTTCTATTATAGTAAGGCACTGTTTAGACTGCAAATAAAGACATTTTCTGTTTGCAGATCATCGTGTATTTTATTCTGGGAAAAAACCTTACCATGACTCTTGTCATAAGGAATACAGAAAGAAAAAAGATCAAACAATCCTATTTTCTGAGTTTCTGATAAACATATCGCATACTTTAGACTACCATAATCCGAAACAATGTGTTTCATAAGGCTGTGTATAGAAACTCATAAAACTGTGGTATCCAAAATACACCTGATGAAAAAACAATGAGCATAACATTTCATACGGTAAAAGTATGAAATTCAATCCGATTACTTGTGGCCAAATTTCATATAGTTATTGGATAAACTTCTTAAGGTTTTTTTCACCAGTGTAGAACAACAATATGCAACTAGCGATTTGCAATTGGTTCACTGTTGTAGAACCCCTTGGTCCGAAGTTCACTTTGAAGCCTTTGAGAGTGTGTTCGTGTGAGCCGTACAGCGTACGCCGTACTGCGCACTAGTTCCGAGATTAGGTATAACGTACAAAACGAGAGTAAAATCGATTGTCGCTAGTCGATAAATTCGATTTTCAACTGAAACCATAATAAATACCCAATAGTTTCAATTTCAGCCATTCCTGAATACAGTATCGAGAGAATCAATTAATAAGTAAACGTACCCATAAATGTGTTATTTTTACCCAAAATTGGATAAACGTTACTCATTAACGGTTATTTATTTAATTGCAATAAGGCCAGTATCGACCTTAAAGCTGAAAAGGCCCCACTTAGATCGAACTAATGCTTTATCGTTTGGATTGCCTTAAGACATTGCTAATATAGCATTATTGCATTGGTAATGCATCACTACATTTTTAAGCTAATCTATCGCTTCATCACTTGACAACTGTTGAAATTATGCGATCTCGCATTATCAATGCTGAACTTGCATCACTACATTGAACAAGTGCAATAATGCTTGTGATTCATTTTATTAACGTCTCTTTAAACTGTACGTCTGCTGTAGACGTTTTAGTTCATTCGAGATGGCATAATGGTTGGTGTTACTTGGTATACGTGGAATTGGGTAATGTTTCGCTGATTACGTTTATTTATGGATATGCTTACCATGGTATACTTACGATATGGTATATTCTCTTTGTTCATTGGATTTATTTCGACATAGAGTTTTCATAAGGGCCAATGTCGCAAATGTTGCGGAAGAAGCCATTGTATACGTTAGCGACATTGGTCCTTATGAAAACTCCATGTCGATTGGTTCTACAGGCCACACCAGATGGTTGGTTCACCTAATGAGCTTATTCTGTTTGAATGTTTGCGACATGAAAGGTTGGTCGACGTAACATCACTGTTCACTTGCTCGGAAATATTTTTATCCTATGGGATAGTATACCCAAACAAGCTATGTGATCTGGACCTTATATATAAACTCATTGCATAATTGAGGAATCCAACTTTAAAAAAGAAGAAGACACCGAGTGGTGATAAATCTGATAGCTCCCACGTTAAAGTATAGAACGAAACTTTTAAAATGCTTCTAGAAAATACAAATAAAATTCTAGTTAAAAACGATTTATTGTATGATGTAAGAAAAATCCGAAACTGTACAATAGGGGCATTATTTTAATTTTATTTTTATTTTGCTGAAAATGTCTTTATTGAGTTGTGTTTAGAGAGTAAGTCACTCGACCACCTTGTGTTACCACCCTAAAAAACACAATCCACCACACTTCAAACACACTCGCCACCACGAAAGATAAATTCATATCTGGCATCACTTACACGAATCGATTGTTTGTTTTTGTTTCCCTCTCTCTTACACAAATGTAATTCAGACGATGCATATGTGAGCATGTATTAAACGTCTAAACCGTGCATGGTTGCCAATAAGCATACATTTTTTATTGTAGTTTGTGAAAACACAAAAACACCTTCTGCCACCCCAGAAACACATTCGTACACGATCAACACAAACACAACGTGGCAGAGTAACTCACCCCCTGGTTGTGTTGCATTTTTCTTACATCATACAACAAACCGCTTTTAATTAGAATTTCATTTGAATTTTCTAGAAGCATTTTAAAAGTTTCGTCCTATACTTTAACATGGGAGCTGTCAGATTTATCACCACTCGTTGTATTCTTCTTTTTTAAAGTTGGATTCCTCAAATGTCAATTACCGTACAGCATCAACGACGTTTGTACAAGGTCCAGGCCATCATGCCTAACGGTATCCGTGAGATTTGGAAATGTGTAGTGGTTTTGTGTTCCTCTCAATGTTTACCTATTTACATGGCCCACCCGAATAAAATATTCTCATAGGTTTACAATTAAAAGTATTGTAACCATACACGCAAAAAAAAAGCCGCGGTAGAAACTACCATTCCGATGGTTAAATGAAGCGCAAACACCATCAATTTTCAGCTGACTATAAATGCGTTTGATTTTACCATGCCTGCGATTAGATCAACCATGGTGCGGTTGATATCAATATGAGGTCTGTCAAATATACCACGAACGTTGACGGTTTCACCGTAGTAAATTTGACTGAAATTTCATGGTAGTTTTAAAGATAGGCATAGTCGGGTAAAATGGTAGTTTCTACTACAAGATTTTTTCCCGTACACTCAGTCAAATAATCTTAAAAATTTCATAATGTTCACAATGTTCATGAACGATGCTTTGGAATTTCATAAGGCTGACCTATGAATGGATTTTGTTTCACACGTTGTTGTTCTTGTACGCCTTTAAGCTACCCTGATTACAAGTGTTGAAATATACTAGTGGGCAAGACACTGGACCCATAACCCCAACGTTCAAGGTTCGAATCCAGGTTGCTCCATATTTTTATTTTTTCAACATCATTATATTTCATAAGATAAATTTATGTAATTCATACTGAATTCGTATAGCAAATAATCATAACGGAATCTTATGAATATCGAAAGTTTATTTCGCTGAGTGTATACAATAGAATCTACACTCTCGCTTCACTTAACTCAATTTTTGAGTACAATTGTATGCTATCTCTTATTCTCTCACAGATATGTTACTCAATTTTCGTTAAAAAGTGGATCAACTCAATTTTTGCGTAGATCTTTTTACGAAACTTGAGTAACATTTCCATGAGAGAAAAAGAGATAGCATACAATTGTACTAAAAAATTGAGTAAAGTAAAGCGGGAGTGTGAGCCTGTGCACGCTATAAAAAACTTGACTTATACTGTGAGCCATGTTTTCAACCGGTCTGTGAGAGTGAGTGAGCCAACACCAAAATACGACTCACATTAAAAGTCAGAAAGACAAAACAATTATAGCAGTGTGCACACACTCCCGCTTCACTTTACTCAATTTTTGAGTACAATTGTATGCTATCTCTTTTTCTCTCACGGAAATATTACTCAATTTTCGTAAAAAGGTGATCTACACAAAAATTGAGTTGATCCATTTTTTAACGAAAATTGAGTAAAATTTCCGTGAGAGAAAAAGAGATAGCATACAATTGTACTCAAAAATTGAGTAAAGTGAAGCGGGAGTGTAAAACGTCATTGATATGAGCCTCTGCACGCTATAAAAAAAATTGACTTTTACTGTGAGCGTCCTGTGAGAGTGGGTGAGACAGCACCAAAACACGGCTCACAGTAAAAGTCAAAAAGACAAAACAATTATAGCAGCGTACACAGGCTCATAATATATTATAGCTTCTGCTACAGCGTTTAGGCAGTAGTAAATGCTAATTGAATAATGAAGTCAAGGTTTTCGGTGCACTAGAACGATGTTTGTTTCAAGATCAATATTTTTCTTGCTGCTGATTTTGCAGGTATTCACTAGCTTATCATTGTTATAACGTATTATTAAATAAAATTCATAACAGTTGTCTAGCTGCTGGATCGGCATGGATGACAGCAGCGAAGTGGCTCTGTTCATGAGGCGGAAGCTGGAACTATTGTCTGAACGAAAGATCAGGCACGTTTCTTCCCATGTGGTTGCCCAAGGTAAGTGTCCTGAAAATTGAAGGAACTTGAAAGATAGTGTCAACTGTATTTTTAGATCAGATTAATTTTTTAAAGCTTATTCAATTTTTGTCATCCTCGTGGGGTAATATAACCTTGTTTGCACAGATGCTAACCTAAGTTATAAATTAAACATTAAAATTAGGGGAATGCTCATTAATTATGTCACGCAAAAAGTGACATTTTATAACCCCCTTGGCACGGTTTTTGTAGGAACCATCAAATTTTTTTGTATGGATTGTCAAGTTTTCCCAAATCCCCCCTCCCCCCTTACTGCGTGACATAATTAATGAACCTTCCCTAAAAGGTTTACGTGAATATTCGGATCATTAATATATAAGGGACAAAATATATTAGGACCGCGTTATTGGCGTAGTACTACAAGATTATTTTCGTCTTATTTAAGTATTAGGCACACTTCTTCTTTCTTCCTTAGCATTTCAAGCTTATTGATCTCACAATTAGCTTATTGCTTGCTCTCAACTTAGTGTTCTAGATGCACTTCCACAGTTATTGATTGAGAGCTTTTGATGCCAGGTAACATGTGCGCCTTAGCATGATTGTGTGGCAAGTACAAACACATACGCTATGCCCAGGGAGTCGAGAAATTTTCCATAACGAAAAATTCCTAGACCAGACCGGTAATCGAACCCAGCAACCTCCAGCATGGTGTTGCTTTGTAGCTGCGCCTTTACTGACTGAGCTAAGGGAGGCCCCACATAACTTGATTCATAAATATAACTCTGAAGTTAGCAAAAATTGAATTGATCATATAAATATTGAGATTTGACAACAATTAAGGCATAAGAAGTACAAGGATTACATTTTCTGGATAGTCTTAATTGTACTGTAGCAAAATTTTCAAGCTTACATTTGCAAACATGGTGGTTTCGAAGAGGGGCACACCGGCACAATTTAATTACATCAATTACAGCTTAAAGTGCTTGAACTACACTGTACTTATTTTTAATTCTATTAATTAAACTACAAAAGTTGTATCTTAAGTATATTTACAACATTTTAAGTACCATTAATTACATTTTAAGTACGTTCAGTACAGCTTGTATTTCCAGTTCCAGGGTAGGGTATTGCGAACCCCGGGTTCAGTTTCGGTTGTATTGCCAATCATTCTTTAGTTTATATGTGCCTAGAAATCTACACAAATTTTCATTGCGGCCTAACTGATAAACGTAAACAATGGCTTCTTCCGTAAATTTCCATTGATTACGTTTGTCAGATGGGCTCTAATGAAAAATCTTGGTCGAAATGTTCTTATACTATACAAATCATGCCTGGCATAGTTATACACAATGTGCTGTAATATACACACAATGTACACAAGATACTGTAAATGTTGAATGTTCTTCTTTTTTCTTTGCTAGTGTCAAAGACTTGGCTGACTTTTTCTTTATCGGGTATATAATTTTTTGGCACAGTTTATCAGGTAGTCTATAGTTTCAATAATGCTTAATAATCTTCACATGATTGTTTTTAATTTCAACTGAACTTCAACTTCAACTCAATGATCAAACAAACAAATTCCAAGATTACTCCCTACGGGTCGAACACTACGACCAGCTTTGGTTTCGTAATCTAACATTATATCTAGTTCTTAAAATAGCAAGTGCCATTTCACCACAGAGAGTCTTAAATTTCATGCTTGGATTCAAGTTAGTGTGAAAAAGTGCCCTTCCATTTCATGATTGAATGAATGAATGAATTCTGTTGGAATTTATGAAACGTCAATATTTTTTTTTCTTTATAATATAATATGTTCAAAAACAAATGTTTTTGAACAAAACACATTATTTTTATGTAAAAAATTACCTTTATATATCACACTTCCACCATAGTCCTTATTGAATAAAAAACATCAGGATTTGAATGGGAACTTATAACGCCCCTTAAGTTGGCCCATTATGTTCCGTATGCATAGAATACTCACGGAAATACGAAAATACCTAGAAAATAATAACAAATTAATATTGAAAACCATTGATGATACAGTTGTATATGCGTGAAAACTAAACGTAATTGGATGGTATTTCTTTTATCGTCTTGGTTTCCCTAAGGAGGGGTTTGTAAAAACGTGACAATCCATACAAAAAAATGAAGGTCCATACAAAAAACGTGACAGGGTGGGAGGTGGGTTGTGTGGGTTACAAAAACTCACTTTTTGCGTGATATAATTAATGGACGTTCCCTAACCTATGTTTGGTTCTAAGAATTATATAAACAAAATGTGTAAATAATATTACGCGTTGTGACATAAGAGGAAGGGGTGTTCTTGTTATGTTCTTTATTTGTTCCTTATCGAAAATAATTAGACGGGTATATTTTTATAGTATAATGAAAGATATGAAGAGAAAGTGTTGAAAGTCCCGTCATTGTACGGTAGGTTGGAAATAGAATGGAAGTATTGAAAATTGAGCGAAAGGGCATGGGTAAAGTAGTACTCGAACCAAGGACGTTACTATTGCCCAATTGCGGCTCGAATCAAGGGTGTTACTATTGCTCAACATCCCACTGCGGGGTAGGTCATGGTTCGAGTACTACTTTACCCATGCCCTTTCGCACAATTTTCAATACTTCTATTCTATTTCCAACCTACCGTACACTGACGGAACTTTCAACACTTTCTCTTCATATCTTTAACTCTAGCAAACATTACTGTCCACTCTTGGTGCCTCATGGTGATGAGCGAACATCTCCTACATCATAATGTTACTCTACGCACGGAGAATACAAAACATAACAATTAGAGGGACTTGTATTATAGTTTTATCTACTAGCAAAACTTTGGTAGACATCAATAACGTTTTTTTACGTTCGATGAACATGAAAAAGTGTTCAAGTGTTAGGTTGTGGGATGTCCTTGAAAACTGAAACACAAGTAGTTTGGAGCGGCACATTGCCTAACTCCATCCAAACATTGCAGCCCACAGCGGCATTACAACCTACTAGCGAAAATCGGATCGAACCATTGATGCAGTGCACAGCTCCCCAGCCAAGCTCTCTCGTGGAGATGCCCTCGATTAAAACACCTGTCGATTAAATGTCCTCTATGAAAACCTGTTTATTATTTTTTTAAGATTTGCTTGAAATACATAAGCTTGTCATGTCATCTAAATAAAATCACTAAAAGTTTATATTATTCAGCTGTTATACTGAAATTCTTTGAATACAGTATGAATGGGATTCATATTGTTTTCAAGTATTCGGTAAGTCGAACAAAGTGTTCAAACTTCAAAATGCTTAATTTGATCCTTTCTTCTTATCGACAATGACAGATAGGTAAAAAAGTAGATAGCTTCCAATTCCTCTAATTAGGGGCGACCCCGGCGTAGTGGTTACAATCCATACCACTCACGCCAAAGTTATGACTTCGAATCTTACCCTCGTACAATTTACGTAAATATCCAAAAAAATATTTGAGTGACTACGACGGGAGTTGAAGCAGCCCAAAGCTGAAAATCTCGATAATCAAGGAATTGTTAATTCCTCTAATTTTATTAATCCTTTGACATGTACGCGTATTTCAGTGTTTAGTACTGGATTCGCCTGGATGTTAAATATTTCGCAAAATTTGTGAAATTAAAAGGTATTTAATCTTTGGGAACGTTCATTAATTACGTCACGCAAAAATTGACTTTTTTTAACCCCCCCTCCTCCCTTTGTCACGTTTTTTGTATGGACAACCAAATTTTTTTGTATGGATCGTCACGTTTTTCCAAACCCCCCCTTCCCCCCTTTATGCGTGACATAATTAATGAACCTTCCCTTTTATCGGTCTCTACAGGAATTTCAATAATCAAGCTCCTAAAATCAACCACTCTAGTCGATGTTATACACATAGTCTTTCTTCTTATTTAGCATTTCAAGCTTATTACTTTCGCAATTACCTTTTTTTTAAATAACTGTAATTTAATAAATGTTTTTTAATAATCATTTATTTGTACAGGCTCAATCGAATAAACTTTACAGAGCCAAATTTTCATACTTTTATACATCATTTATCTTAAAACTAAAGTTAGGAGGATAGAGCCGATTACTCGCGGCCGTCTCGAGGTTAATAGGAATTACAAATTACGGATGGGAAAGAGGGTGGGAATTTAAAGTATGGTTTACATAACACATTAAATTTTAATTCTAAATTATTGAAACACTTATAACTACACAGCTTTTGGTTTTCTTTTTATTCGAACATTTTTGAAAGAGAAAAAAAAAACACACGAACACTGAAAAAAAAAACTTATACTAAACATACATGTTAAACTAACTACAATCTAATGCTAATGTTAGTCAAAAACACATAAATGAGTTTCATGTACCGTCAAACGGGGTGACTTGCAACACTTTTCAGGTTTATGTCTTCTTATCTCTCTCGATTAAAAGCTTTTTTGTTCTAGTATTCCATGAATGTTTTAATGACTGTTCTTACTACTAAATACAAGGATATAAACAAATATGAAGTTTAACACTTATCCACCAAATGACGAAACGTTGCCTGTTGCAAGTCACCCCATCTGCGGGGTGACTTGCAACACTTTTGCGATATGAGTTAAAAAGTGGTTTAAAACAGTTTTATCATCGTTATTTTGTTGTTCTGAGGCGTTTCTGATGGTTTAGGTGTGGTGGCTTGTGCTTTAGACTGGTTCCTGTTGTTTCTGTCGAGTTTGGTTCTCTTCATGCGCTTTGCTGTTGATGTCGAATTCGAAGTAGTCTTCTCCACCACGTCTTGGGAAGTCACGGTCTGCCCAGGTTCAGCGAGGATTCGTTTTTTCTGGCTTGTCCTACTTCCGGAGATTTCCCGAATCGCGCTTCCTTAAGAACGTTGACAAAAACCTTGGACCATGAATTTTCAGCTCCGGTGTTTTATGTGCTTGTGATACCTGGCAGTTTGCTTATCACTCTTTGTGGATTAAGCGGAAAAATACCGGTTGTACGGAATCCAGCTCGTAAACTCTCAGCAGCTTGGTCAAGCTTTTCAACAGTCTTCTTAAGAAGACCCGGAAACAAGTGTTTTGGTACTGTACCAGAGAACTTCGCCTTGTACTCCAAAAGAACGTTTCGCCATTTGATTTTCAACGGGCGGAAAAATGCTACGTCAAGCGGTTGGCAAAGGTTTTCCGACAGACGATTGGAGAGCACTTTGTTGCGTTTCAAAAATGATGTGCACCAATCATTTCCAGGATGATTGTTTTTGAATCGCTTTTCCTTCTTCCCTTGGTTGTCTAGATATCCTTTAACGATCAATCTAAGGTCGTTTTTTGGAAAGGCATTCCCCACTCCGCTGCGAGCAGCAAACCATCAACTAGTATCTGCTCATCTTGGCGAGTCAACACTGTTTGTCCACCATAAGTTCTTTCTTCAGGTCTCTCCTTCTTCAAGTACCGCGAAATTGTTGATGGACACAATGTGTATCGCTTTGCCGCTTCCCGGATGGACATTCTGTTCTTTTTAATTTCTAGCGCTGCTTTTTCCAAAGTTTCTTTCGAGAAATCAGCATACTTGCGATTTCCGGCTGGCCGCTTATAGGTTCTGGGCATGATTTTCGATGTAAACGAACTCTGTAACAAGTAATCGTTAAAAATAATTATATTGGATAATAACACATAATTTTAGAGTCTTTAAACGATTGCCCTTCAACTGTTGCAAGTCACCCCTCAATGAGGCACATATTAGAAAAGATGTTTTTTCCAATAGAGTGAAATTTATTATTTACATTATTTATGCTGGATTCTATCTATGGACAGATGCCAAAACTTGGGAAATGATCGTTTTTGTTACATTGATTCTAATTATCTTATAATAACTTACGATTTTCGGTGCCTAAATACGAGCTGAATATGCGGATTTATCTAATTCCGGCAGAAAAACAACAAAATGAAATATTTTTCATCCGATTAGTCACCAGACATAACGAACAGAGTGTAAACAATGCACGCGAACTGACAGTTGTTGTTGTTTTTGTTTGTTTTCACCATAGCTGAACAAAAACTGCGTATCAACGTAAGTGTTGCAAGTCACCCCACTGTTGCAAGTCACCCCGTTTGACGGTACTCCAAATCACGTACAGCCAAAATATCTCGAATTGGCACATTGGGTTGTCTACCTCGAGCTCGAAGGGAATCATAAAGCCCCGATCTGACCTCACGATGCCCAGAACAAGACCAAATAACGTGATCTGCGTCCTGATAGCTTTGTCCACATTCACAGAGATTGCTGTCGCTCAGCCCAACCCGGTATAAATGAGCGTTCAAAGAATAATGATTGGACAAGAGGCGAGACATGACACGAATGAAGTCTCGACCCACATCCATCCCCCTAAACCAAGATTTCTTCGACACCTTTGGGATGATAGAATGTTGCCATCGCCCCAAATCTCCTTTACTCCATTTATGCTGCCAGCTGACGAGTGACTGTTGACGAAAAATAGTAAAAAATTCGTTGAAGGCGATTTGTCGATCATAAATATCGCCTTCCATAGCGCCCACCTTTGCAAGCGAGTCCGCTTTCTCATTGCCCGGAATTGAACAATGAGAAGGGACCCATACAAAGGTGATGATAAAATAACGCGAAGATAAAGCACTTAGAAGCTCCTGTATTTTCATGAGAAAATACGAGGAGTGCTTTACCGGCCTCAAGGAGCGAATAGCCTCTATAGAACTGAGACTATCCGTGAAAATGAAGTACTGATCCGGTGGTAATGAGGCAAACATTTCTAGCGTAAAATGTATTGCCGCTAATTCAGCGACATACACGGAACAAGGGGCTTGAAGTTTACGGTTGGCGCTATAAATTTCATTAAATATTCCAAAGCCTGCTGACTTCTCTATCAAAGATCCGTCAGTGAAAAACGATTTAGTGGAATCAACTTGGCCAAACTTTGCAGCAAATATCACCGGAGCAATCATAGGACGATGATGCTCTGGGATTCCACGAAGCTCCTACTTCATGGATAAATCAAAATGAACCGAATTGTCGAAATCGGAGAAGCAAACACGATTGGAAATGTTCGGCGAAGGGCTGACATCCTGTGTTATGTACAAATGGTACAAAGTCATGAAGCGCGTTTGAGGATTCTACTCAAGAAGCTTCTCATAATTTTCGATCACCTGGGGGTTCATAACTTCACACCTGGTGAGGAGCCGGAGAGATAATTCTGTAAACCGATCCGAGAGTGGCAACATGCCAGCCAGCACTTCAAGACTCATGGTGTGAGTCGAGTGCATGCAACCTAACGCGATACGAAGACACCGATACTGAATACGTTCCAGTTTAATGAAGTGCGACCGAGCCGCTGACTGAAAACAAAAACTACCGTATTCCATAACCGACAAAACCGTTGTCCGGTACAACGTTAGAAGATCTTGCGGATGCGCTCCCCACCAGGTCCCGGTAATTGTGCAGAGAAAGTTGATCCTTGGCTGGCACTTTCGCTTCACATACTCAATATAGGATCTCCAGGTGCACTTAGAATCGAACCATACCCCAAGGTATTTAAATGACATAGAATGAGTTATCGGCTTACCCCAAATTTGAAGCTTCGGTTGTGCTGGGTTATGCTTTCTAGAAAAAACTACCAACTCAGTTTTCTCCGTAGAGAATTCGATACCTAGCTCTAGAGCCCAAGTAGACAAATTGTCCAAGGTATCCTGTAAGGGTCCTTGCAGATCGACCCCATTGGGTCCCGTGACAGACACTACGCCGTCATCTGCAAGTTGTCTCAACGTACAGTTGTCACCAAGACAACCGTCAATGTCTTTGACATAAAAAATATACGAAAGGGGGCTTAAACATGATCCCTGGGGGAGACCCATGTAGCTAAATCGTGAAGCTGTAGAGGTTCCATGAGAAAAGCTCATATGTTTCTCTGACAGCAAATTGTACAAAAAATTATTCATTAATGGTGAAAAGCCACAAGCGTGGAGTTTATCTGAAAGAACTTCAACAGATACTGAATCAAAAGCCCCCTTGATATCCAAGAATACAGAAGCCATTTGCTCTTTTTTAGCAAAAGCTAACTGAATATCCGTGGAAAGCAACGCGAGACAGTCGTTCGTTCCCTTACCCCTACGGAAACCATATTGAGTATCTGAAAGCAGGTTGTTCGTCTCAACCCATTTGTCCAGACGGAAAAGGATCATTTTCTCCAACAACTTTCGAATACAAGATAACATCGCGATGGGTCGATAGGAGTTGTGGTCGGACGCGGGCTTACCAGGTTTTTGAATGGCAATAACTCTCACCCGTCTCCAATCATCCGGTACAATGTTGAGTTCTAGAAACTGATTAAACAAGTGCAACATGCGCCTCTTCGCGACGTCTGGGAGGTTCTTGAGCAAGTTGAACTTGATCCTATCAGCGCCTGGAGCCGTATTGCCACACGAAAGGAGTGCGAGAGAGAACTCTACCATTGAAAAGGGTTGGCTAATCTCATCTATAGAATACGTGTTTTCGCGAGGAATCATCCGTTCCGGCACAGAATCTGGACAAACTTTTCGCGCGAATTTGAGGATCCATTGGTCCGAGTACTCTTCGCTCTCGTTGTTCGTAGTTCGGTTACGCAACCTTCGCGCCGTGTTCCAAAGAGTACTCATCGACGTTTCGCGCGATAGCCCGTTCACGAATGTTCGCCAGTAACCGCGTTTCTTGGCCTTGATGAGGCTCTTAAGTTCGCGTTCGAGAGCCGTGTATATTTCGAAGTGCTCAGGTGTTCCACGTCTACGGAAAACTTTAAACGCGTCGGACTTTTTACGGTAAACCTCGGTGCATTGCTGATCCCACCATGGAGAAGGAGGTTTCCTGCGAGATGACGTCCCTGGAACTGTTCGAGTTTGAGCTTGAAGCGCGCTGTCTAAGATCAGGTTGGAGAGGAAGTTATACTCTTCCAGCGGTGAAAGCCTTTCTACCGTCGTTACGGCTTCATCTACTGCTGTCCTAAACTTTGTCCAATCGATGTGACGGGTAAGATCATACGTGACGTTAACAGATTTCGACGGATTGAACCCGGTGGCAACCGAAATTTTTATGGGCAAGTGATCACTACCGTGGGGATCTTGAATCACATTCCATGTGCAATCCAACGATAATGAATTCGAACAAAGTGTGAGGTCTAATCTACTGCCAACTGAGGATGTACCAGCCAAACGTGTTACTTCTCCATTGTTAAGAACTGTCATATTGAAGTTGTCACAGAGGTCATATATCAGGGAAGATCGGTTGTCATCGTACAGTTCTCCCCAGCCTGTACCGTGAGAGTTAAAATCACTCATGACCAACCGTGGAGCAGGAAGAACCGATCAAACATCTGAGAGTTGTTTTCGGTTAATGGAGGCTCTTGGAGGAATATAAACGGAAGCAATGCAAAGGCTTTTATTTTTAATAACAGCCTGACATGCGACAACTTCAATACCTGGAATAGGAGGAAAATTCACTCTATAGAAGGAGTAGCACTTTTTGATCCCCAAAAGTACTCCTCCTCCACGTGAATCCTCAAGATCAAGACGAATTATATTGAAATCATGAATCGGAAGATCGATTTCGGAAGAGAGCCATGTTTCACAAAGAGCGAATGCATCACAACCGGTAGTGTGAGCTAAAAATTTAAAAGATTCCAATTTAGGAATCAGACTTCGACAATTCCACTGTAGAACAGTGATCAAATCCCCGACCTCATTTGGAAAATTATCCATCGAAGGAAATGATAGCTGCAAAGATGGGCCACTTTAATGTTAATTTCTGCAAAAAAGTTTTCACAGTGGGAAGCATTGCCATAACAATGCTTTTGAGAGGGTCAGAAATTTCGAGGTACTTAAAGATACCTTCGGCAATGTCATCAAATGAGAACAGCCCACTAGAGGAAGGGGCTTTTGTTCTTAAAATTGGGGCTTCAGGGGTTTTGGATGTCCCCGGGAGAGATGGAAAGTCCTGGGTGTAGTTAGTACTACGAAAACCAGGTGGATTAGGATTTTCCTTTTTTCCACCTTTCCTTAAATTGGGCAAGCTGGTCTCGGGCTTCTTTTCAGCAACTTTCCGTGGGCGGACGCGTCTTCGCTTCCTTGAAGCACCTTCCGGAAAGGTGAACGATGTTCCCTCTTCAGCCGAATCAAAGTCAGACTCGTCATCTGACAGAGGAGCAAAGGGATTTGTATTGACATCGGGTGATGGTGAGGCTTTTTTCACCATTTCAGCAAAAGATTGCCTTGAACGCTGTTTCAGCGAGCGTTCTAATTTTTCCCCGCGTTGTTTGTACGCCGGGCACGATGAGAGAGCATGAGGAGGAGTTCCTTTACAAAAAGCGCATTTAGGTGTGCTGTCTGCGCACGCGCCATCCTCATGCTTCTCCCCGCAGTTGGAGCAGCGCGCTTTATTGCCGCAATGGGAGGTCGTATGTCCCATCTGCTGGCATTTCTGGCAGATCATGACCCGAGGTACAAACAATCGCACAGGTAGCCGAAGTTTTCCCAACACGACGTATTGAGGGAGGGCTGAGCCAGAGAAGGTCACGCGAAACGAGTCTGATGGTGTGAACTTTTTTTCGCCCTTATTGGTCGATACTGAGCCTAGTTGGCGCACATCCAGTATCTGAACTGGGGGAAGCAGGGGGTTCTTAAATCGACCAACCCCCCGCTTCAGCAGGATCTCAGGGGTTAGACTAGTTTCGGTGACCACACCTTCAATTTCAATACCCCGAGCTGGGATACACACTCTATATTCTAGAGTAAAGAGCTGGGAGACAGCAATCTCATTAGCTTGCTTGAGGTTGGACACAACGACCCGAAGTTTATTCGGCCTGACTTTAATTATCTCGGTCACGGCCGAGAATCGTTTGGTCAGATCGTTCGAAATTTGATAGACATTCAGAGGTTTCGATTTGGGCTGAAAATAGACAACCCAAGGACCAGTTGAACTGTCTGGATATGCACGTGATCGGGTAACTGTATGAGCTACCCCATCATTTTGCGCCATAGATGATTCATCTTGCGATAAATCATCCATGGCTCGTTCGTGGGAGCTTATGACGCTCAACCACTGAATCTATATATAACTAAACACAGAAAAAAAATTAAAGCTAAGCA
The DNA here is from genome assembly GCA_034211315.2 of Aedes japonicus. NCBI lineage: Eukaryota > Metazoa > Arthropoda > Insecta > Diptera > Culicidae > Aedes > Aedes japonicus. Next base: position 283,786 of record JASCZW010001981.1, read on the forward strand.
CACACTCAAACACTCTCAAACACTCTCAATCACTCCCACACACTCACACACACTATAAAAATAACGCTTCTTGTATTCAGAAGAGAAGGAAACAAAAACTTATCTTATATGTATAACGGATCTACTGCAGCCGGGCGACGAATATGCTGCTGCTGCCGAGCTACGATGAGTGGCCGCGTGCACCGGCTAGGCGTGGGGATGAACGATGATGATAATGACACTGGTGATACTGGTCGGTGGTGGTTATCAGATGAACTAATGCACGCTACACACGATGGACTGCTGGTGTGCGTGCCGTATAGATGCGGAGCAATATGGCTTTTCGATCGTCGTAATATTGCTAATTGCAATTAAATACGTTGCTGCACTGTTTATCACACAACCTTTTCTTCTTAATAAAACCAGGACTCGATTTCACTCGCGATCGCGAAAACATATTAAACTGAAGAATTAAATCAACTAGTGAAAAGCTTCCAAAGCAACGGAAAGCGGACCGAACGAACTGTACCGTTCGCTTGTTCACTGGGCAATGTGTAATTTAATATTATCGGATTACACCTGGTTCATACTTCCCCAAATGATATTTACCTAGCAACTGAACATATGGAGCAACTTTGTGTAAATATTTGCTTTGAAATTCAAATGTGCTATACTGCCGTTCTACGCATAATTGTCCCATATTGAAAAATAGACAACTGAGCAAAATGCAATTATAGTTAAAACATATTTTTGTTATCGGGAAAGTATTGGCGTAATAAATAATGCTTTTATGTCCAAAATAACGTTGGAAACCATCATATTCAATGAATCCTATCATTTTTTTCGTTTGTAGATTCAATTTATGTTACTTTTAACGAAAAATGATCGGTGGGACTGTTATGCCGAGAAATATGGAATAAATTGAACAATTCTACGCATTAGAGTCCCACTGAGAATTTTGAAAGTTTTATTCGAAATCGGAAATGGATGCATTTGCCGTGTTTCATACGAAAGTGATGATAGTTATGGCGATTTTTACGGGTTCGATCTCATTGACGGATTGGGAGAACGATATAGCAGCTCGAGTAAATGCCGAGCACCGAATGCGAAAAGCTTCTCAGCGAAATCTTTAGAAATAAGTGACGATTCTGATGGAAGCTTTTACGAAACCCAAGAAATAAAACAAAATAAGAAATCCAGGAGGAGAATTTTGCCAAGAAACGAAAAGCGGCGAATGGCATCATTATGAACTCGAACGAAATTAACAGTTAGTCAATACACACTGAACTAGATTCACTCGCGACCGTACATTGAAAGTATCTGAAACATCCAAATCGAAAAATGGCGTTACTAATACACTAATTCCGTTGACACATGATTTATTTAAACAATTTCTAAAAGAAGCAACTAAAAATAATCGCAAATAAGATCTTCACGATGAATCAACCATGGTAGAATTCTCCTTGAGGGATCAACGGTAAAGAAGGCGTTGATGTCAAAGCAGCATAAAGATGTTCCAGAACAAAAATTTAAATTCATTGAGAACCTGCCTACAATGAAAGGAACTGAGCAATAGCCATGTTTTTTTTTCTATGAGCTATGTTTATGTATTTGGAATTAAATAAAATTTCTTTTTGCTTTTTGAAAAACGTCGGTATTTTTTAACCCCACAATAGTTTGTCAGTTAGTAACCATTGTTGGTCAATCCGTTCACTGTGCAAATAAAATGGAAGTGCCCATAATTGTGTGCAAATTAATGTGACCTGTATTTGTGAATCCACTGTTAGAAATATCATCCTTACGTTTTTGAACGGAGACGCTCTGCCCCCTCCCGCATTCCACTCACATTGATTTTTAGTCCTTTGCATCTAGTTTTATATAATTCTGAACAATACGCTTGTGAAAATTGAAGTAAAATTCATTGCTATTGGATACTTCGCTAGTGGGACAATTATGCGTAGAATTTCACAATGGGACAAACAGACTTGGTATTTTTTCGAGAAGTTTTCGAATAACTAATATTTTTAGATTGTGTTTGCTGTAAATATACGTGAAAATAGACCGATGGATTAAGAAAAAATCAAATCTTCAAAAAGCAATATGGGACAATTATGCGTAGAACGGCAGTATACCTAGTGTTTGAAATATGTTATCTATACATCTAAAATTTTGCAAAATGAATACTTGTTTTACTTAAGTCTTCGTATCCTTACTAATCGTTTTAAAATTCAATAGACATAAAAAGATTCCAAAATGTAATAAAACTGTTACGTAAAGAATATATTTTTTTTAAATATATTACTTTAATTGTTATTTTAGAATAATTCATGAAAACTAACTTGTTAAACAGTCGAGCAAAGAGTACATGAAATAACGCATCAACAGTTTGTTTTGACTGCTGGCACCGTTGAAGAAAAAAGCATTTGCCTCCACCCGTCGGTGATCGAGGTGATCGAGAGGATCGCAAAGGCACGCTACGGTTTACGCTCGAACTCGAGTTTTGCACTTGAGCTCGATTCTGAGTGCAAACACGTCGCGTTCATCCGTTATTCGCATGTGTGATGTGATCGGTAAACATAATCACGAGAACGAGAGCATGTATTGGATGAACGCGCACTAGTGAGAGCCAAGCTCAAGCTCAGTGCAACTCATGTTTTCGTGAAGACTTCCCAGGAGTATTTTCAAAATCCGGATTACCCGAATTGTTAAGTTAGTTATGTTAAGTTAGAATGAGTACTGTGGTGTACGATTTTGTTGACGAAGACAGGGATAGTAAAAAATATCTACACTGTGATTAATAAATTCGGATACACTTTCAAAATGCATTGAAATAAAGCCGGCGCTATAATTGGAGTATCTTGATATGTTCTATGAAAAGTACTCTTTATGTAGCTTAACTACAGCAATTTTTTTGGAATGATACCTCTTAGTAGGCCATTCATTCTTCCCCAGGAAATCCGTCAAATTATCCATACACCAGGCCTGAAAAATATTCGCCGTTTGAGCTGGCGTATTATCTTGCTGAAATACATAATGATCTCCCCATAGAGCTGTCCTAGGTTGTGAGCAACATTTTCTCAATAACTTCCGTTAGATGATGCACGGCGTTGATTTTCACCCCTTTATCGATGAAAATCAACGATAGTTTACCACGCTTGCGAATTGCGCCTCAAACCATTACTGAAGCTGCCCTTTGAAATCCAGGCACGTTTATCTGGGACGCAGAAATATTTTCCTTAGTTGCTACCCAGACTCAATTATTTTGTGCGTTATAAGGCTGCTCCAGGACAAACAGTTTCTCATCAGAAAACATGTACTCATGACCAGCGTGCCGCGATAGTATCACCTTTGCTCTATACAACCTCTTCTGCTTGGATGATTCGGAAACAGCATGAACCTTACGTTTTTTACAGCCTTGAATCCAAGATCACTTCGTACAATGTTGTGAGCCGATCCGTAGGAAATCTCCAGGTCTGACGCCATTTTCCGTAATCAACCTTGTCCTTTGCGTCGGATTCGCTGCCTTGCGATTTTGATGCTTCGCTCTGTTCGTATCGAGAGGAAGTCTCCAGATACCTTTTGCAGGTCTTGTATATAAAGTTACGCTTAACACCAAACCATTTCAGGCTTTTGAAAATCGCGCCAGGGCGGTAACAAGCAAACATCAGCTGACCGAAAATGAATATCACGCGCATGTGTCAGTAAAATTATAAGAAACCCTATACAAAATATATGCATAGCATGTCTTGAACAGGCGCATGGATAAGTGTATCCGAATTTATTGATCACGGTGTTTGTGTCTGATACATGCTTTTTTACAATGTAATCAACAAATGATAGCTACTTAATACACATACAGCATCTGTTCGCTAACTGGGTGCCTTTTAACTGAAATTTATTTACATTCTAAATGTCAGCCCAGTTACCGAGCAGCATCCGCCAACTGGACTGTGCACTTAGCTCAATTAGCGAACGGTCGCTGTACTTTCTAAGTACATGTACATATAACCACAATGGGCACACATTCTTTTCATTTATCACATAAACTTCATATGTGTTTCTCAGAGGTTTTTTTTTATGTGAATACAGCAGCATTAGGGGCCGTTCATAAACCACGTAGACTTTTCTGCGCGTGGTCTGAACAAATTTTACGCTTAGTTAGGAAATTTCTCGGTTTTTAATCTGGTAGTGTGTTAACATACGGAGCTTATTGTATGTGAAAGTAACTTCGGAATGGATATGCAACATGCAACTTTATATTTTTATGACCTAAAAAAACACAAGATTCATCGGAAGAGTGCTTGTGAAAATCCCGTGCATGTCAATGAATAAGTCAGTGCGTTTCGAATGAATATGAATATGTGTTCACTTAAGAGTCAAGTTATCAGATGATCCTTTAACGTTGTTCAAAAATGCCTTGCTTAACTGACAAATCTTTGTAGAGAATTATTTTCTATGCAATTATCGTATCTTTTTTTTCAGAAATAGATTCATCGCAGTATGATCTTGCATTACGCCAACTTACGTTGCACCTCAACACGACAGTTACCAACCCAAATATCTTGTTTGCAAGTACTAGAAGTAATGGAGACACATACCTTCTAATCGGAACGCAAATTTCACGTGTAATTGTTCACGAAGACAACTTTTACCTAGAGCCAATAGCAATCGTTACTGATATCAACGAAAAAGTCATGGAATTTGAAGTAAATGAATAAATTGTATTTTCTTTTGCAAATGCCGACATTTCAAGTGTTTATTTTTCACTACAGATTGAGGAGCTGCCAGCATCAGAAAATCAGGGATCTCTGGTTGTCGCATTATACTTACGAGATAGATTCCAAATTTATCATATATCAAACAAAATGAAAAGTACCGCTCATGTCAGATCCATCCAGAAAATTGGACGCTCAGGACGCTCTACACGATCGGTGCTGGTTCAGGGAATGTCCAATTTATTCTTAATAACTGGTTATTTGGAATCGGATTCTGGTAAAATTGCGTAAGTATTATTTGCACAACTACACTTTAAAATAAAATGTGAAATAAATTAACAAAAACTAAGCGAGGGAGGAGGTAGGACCATTTCTAGTAATCATCAGTTAATTTTTTACTACTCTACACTTTATTTGTTGCAGTGATGAACAATTGTAGGTATGTGATGCTGCAAAAATAGGCCGTAAGACCGTAAGATTTTTAATGTTTCCACCTCACGACATGAAAATCGTTCAATGTTTGTTGACGCCAGATCGAGTCCGGCACAATATTCATCGGAACAATCATCCGAGGCGTAAGAAACCATGATCATGGTAACGAGGACGAATTGAAGACAATTCGCAACCTTTTTACATTTTTACTTAAAATAACACATGTGCTTCGAGCAAGAGTTGCATTGACAGCTAAGCAAGAGGGAATACAATCCCTAGTGCAGTGGTGCTCAGCCTAACACAGGTCGCGGGCCGAATTCAACTTTTTCAGTAACATCACTGTTTGTTTTTTTGGTATTTTATTTTTTAACATGGGTTTTTACCCATAAGGTTTTGTTTGATACACAGTTGTTCGCTTTGATACCTGACGATGCAATACGTAGCTGGTTTGCCAAGTTCATCAGATAGCTCGCTGGCTTTTGACTTAACGGTTTTCATGAGAGAAAATAGTTGTTCACAAATATACGTTGAGCCAAAGCAAGAAGTTATAAAAAGAGCATGGTTTCGCAACTCAGAAAAAGATTCTTCCGAAACGTATTTCGAGTAGAATGTTAGAATGTCATTTTCCTTGAATTTTTCGATTCCGCTCGATGTCGCATTGCAGTTGTATAAGCTCCATTTGAAAATTTTCCGGAGCACTTTTAGCATCAACACTGAACGGTGTACAACAAAAATTTAAATGGCTGTTCGTTCGCCTTGAAATCTTGGAATCGGTCAGAAAAATCTGCTTGCAGAGAGGAAACTGCACTGGCATACCTGATTTCATCGCATACTTTGCACGATCCAAGCGTAGAGAAATGAGAAAAATTTCTTGATTCGAGCTGCATTTTCCACAGCGTCAGATTCTGCTCAAAGGATTTAATGTGGTTGAAAAGATTGTGAACAAACTTATTTTGCTCCTGAAGTTGCACATTCAAATCATTCAGATGTGTCGAGATGTCAATCAGGAATGCTAAATCCGCCATCCATTTTTGATCGTCGAACTGATCAACTGCCATTCCTTTTTGTTTCTTAAACTCTGCGATTTCCGTCTTGAGATCGTAAACTCGCTTAAGAACTTTTCCCCTGTTGAGTCAAGAAAAGGTCAGTATAAAAAGTTATGTCTCCATATTCTGCATCTAGCTCCGACAAAAAACCTAGGAATTCTCGATGATTGAGCTGGAATTCTATTCAGCTCTTGCACTTAAAGACTATATATTTATTGCACATATGGTTAATTGACCACATTTAATAAAAAAAATAAGTGCCGCACCAACACAGAGCAATAATTTTGCACTTTGCCCAAATCTATAGATGATTGCACTTAAATATAAGGTGAATTGTTTTTTGAGTGTACGAGTAATCGTAGCTCGCAACAGAGAACTGTACATACCACGTCTACCACTGCCTTCAAACAATCTTTTACAAAATCACCGTCCGAAAAAGGCTTCAAGTGTTTTGTTATTTTTTACCTTACCTTACCAATCAGACTAAGGCCGGCGTGGCCTCTGCTGTATACAGAAGTTGTCTCCATTCTATTCGGTCCATGGCTGTCACTCGCCAGCCTCGCTGTCTGCGGAGGGTCCGCAGGTCGCCTTCTACTTGATCGATCCACCTTGCTCGTTGCACGCCTCTTCTTCTTGTACCTGTCGGTTCGTTTTCGAGAACCATTTTCACAGGGCTGTCGTCCGACATTCTTACGACATGCCCAGCCCATCGTAGTCGACCGATTTTCGCAATGTGTACGATTGGAGGTTCTCCCAGCAACTGGTGCAATTCGTGGTTCATTCGCCTCCTCCACGTTCCGTCTTCCATCTGCACTCCCCGTAGATGGTACGCAGCACCTTCCGTTCAAAGACTCCAAGGGCGCGTTGGTCCTCCATTAGCAATGTCCATGTTTCGTGGCCGTAGAGAACTACCGGTCTAATAAATGTCTTGTGGTCAACTTTGTGGTTCGGCGAACTTTGTTCGATCTTAGCGTCCTTCGGAGTCCAAAGTAGGCACGATTACCAGCCATAATGCGCCTTTTTATTTCTCTGCTGGTGTCGTTATCGGCGGTCACCAATTAGCCCAGATACACGAATTTGTCTACTACCTCAATTTCATCACCGTCGATCTGAACTCGTGCTAGGAGGCTAACATTGTCTTCTCGTGAGCCTCTTCCCTTCATGTATTTTGTTTTCGACGCATTAATCACAAGCCCAATCCTGCCAGCTTCAGCCTTAAGTCTGACGTACGTTTCCGCCATCGTCTCAAAGTTACGTGCTACGTTGATGTCGGCGAAGCCAAATAGTTGGACAGACTTCCTGAAGATCGTGCCACTCGTGTATATCCCAGCTCTTCGAATCACACCTTCCATTGCAATGTTAAACAACGAACACGACAATCCATCACCTTGCCGTAACCCTCTCCGAGATTCGAAGGGACTCGAGAGCCTCCCTGATACTCGGACGACACACATCACTCGATCCATCGTCGCTTTGATTAACCGCGTTTTTTTTTTCTGGAAATCCATGATCTGATCCGTGCATGATTTGCCATAGCTGGTCTCGATCGATTGTATCATACGCTGATTTGAAATCGATGAAAAGATAATGTGTGGACATGCCGAATCGCGAAAATCTGGTCCGTAGTAGCGCGGGCACCCATGAATCCCGCTTGGTATTGCCCCACGAACTCCTTTGCAATTGGTGACAGGCGGCGGCATAGTATTTGGGAGAGCAACTTGTAGGCAGCGATCAGTAGCGTGATCGCACGATAATTGCAGCAATCCAGCTTGTCACCCTTTTTATAGATGGGACACACTATTCCATCCAATCCTCCGGTAAACATTCCTCCTCCCAAATCTTGGTAATTACCCAGTGCAGCGCTCTGGCCAGTGCTCCACCACCGTATTTTAATAGCTCGCTTGGGAGTTGGTCAACACCAGCGGCTTTGTTGTTTTTCAACCGACCAATTTCCTCCTCAATTTCCTGAAGGGTTGGGGTCGGGGTTCTGTCATCTTCTGCGCGTGTTCCTAGATTTATTACCGAGCCACTTTCGTTCACTGTAACATTACCGTTCAGATGCTCGTCGAAGTACTAACACGGACCGCAATAATGTAACTGGATTTAATTAATGCACATTTCCTTTTTCAACTTTTCTATTATTAAACACGTTTTACTGACATCGCAATTTTTCTTTCAATTCACCCGCCTTCTCTTAAAGACATTTGCCTGAGAATTTGTCGATTTTCGATGCATGCTTTGACTCGTAATGGCGTTTTAAATTGTACTCTTTCATTACCGCTACTGATTCATTGTAGATTAAGTACACTGGTTTTTGATTGGTTGTAGTAAAAAAGTTCGCTTCAGTCCACTTTTCTTGAAAAACTCGTCCTTCATCTCCAATCACTCGTATTTTACTAGCCATTTCGAGAATCACAAACAAACTTCAGAGCGAAACAAAAACACTACCAAACAGTCACACGCGTGATTGATGAATGGGAGTAAAATAAAGAATAATTTGGTTCTCATTCATTTGACGCTAGCTCTCAATTTATATGAGAAACGAGAGAAAATTAAATGCTCCCTTCGCTGAATACTTTGCACGACGAATGACTCAAATTTCGGTAAGAAAATGAAAAGGATAATGAAATGGTTTTGTGAATAAAGGAGAGCTGCGACGAGTGTGCGAAAAATTCAAATTCAATAAGCAGTACACGCTCAAAACAACATCTCTTTGAATTCTAGAAGGTTTGAGCTGTTTAGTGGAATACCTGTAACTAGAAATTAAAAGAAAAAATAGTATTCTCCATTTAATTCCAACTACCTTTGCTTATCTTCGACAGATACGCGTATTTCGTCTACAATGTGCAGATTTCTTCAGTGTCTCGTACTAATAACTCGAGTCGAGTTATTAGTACGAGACACTGAAGAAGTCTGCACATTGTAGACGAAATACTCGTATCTGTCGAAGATAAGCAAAGGTAGTTGGAATTAAATGGAGAATACTAATTTTTCTTTTAATTTCTAGTAACATCTCTTTCTTTCATATTACTGTCCCTATTTCTTCACACGGAAAAGTTACTCAATTTTCCTAAGAAGTGGATCTACTCAAAAATTTAGTAGATCCACTTTTTACGAAAATCGAGTAAGTTTTCCGTGTAAAAAAGATACACGCTCAAAACACCCTCTCTTTCTTTCATATACTGTCCCTTTTTTTCACACGGAAAAGTTATTAAATTTTCCTAAAAAATTGATCTACTCAAAAATTGAGTAAAATAATTAAATTGCCACGTCATAGTACGTTTATTTGAAGGCACTGAAAAAGGTGTGATACTGGCGGGTTTAGCCGCAATTTTGCTGCTTATTCTCTAATTGTTATTGATTGAACATAAAATATTCGCTTCATTATCGAAAAGCGTGGTGTATTGATCATGATTGTTAGCAACTAATAATAAGTCCTGATGTTTCAGGTGCAGAAATTTCAAATATATATTATAATTTAAATTTAACTCTAACAACATATTATTTGGCTAGGTAACAGACCTTTCGAACTGAACAAAGGTTTACGAAAAGTGTTACTCAGGACGGATGCTGGCAAAGAATTAAAGGCTAAGCAGTGAAAAGAGTAGGACGCGGAGGGTCCGCTTAGGGAGGCGAATAGCCTTGAGGTCATAGAAGAATTCTTCTCTATTTCGGTTAGCTTTGCTTTAATAGTCTTTCGAATTAAAGTCATCCCTCTCGTGGGTCAAATTTTCCTTGTCGGCGGTGAGAGGGTGTACCTCATGCTATAAACATGCATGTGAGATCAAGAATTTGACCAGTAGTGAAAGTGTCACACATTATATTTTTCTCTCTGCCACGTCGTAGAACGTTTATATAAAGGCACTAACATCAGGTGTGATACTGGCGGCTTATGCGCGATTCATTCTTAGGCTTAAGACTAAAAGTACACTCTTAGGGAAAAGACTAAAAGTACACTTTTTATTTTCTTGGCAACTAGTGTTGTTATTCATCAATTTGTTTCATGGAAGGAATTTCCAAAATACTCGGTTTACTCATTTTCCAATAACTGAATGTATTGTATGTATGTATTGTAATGCGAAACGATGAGGGTTTTTCTTCATACCACACTTTACATGAATAGAAGGGATAAAAAAAAACCCCGCTAGATAGGAGGTAGAAATTAACCTCAGGTGAACCTCATTGTGCGCTCTGTTCCCGGATAAAAAAAAAGTATGTTTTCAATACCAAAGCAACACACTTCCACTCTGCTACTTATACTAGTTTTTGGCTATATCCTTTACGAAATCAAGTCTTCTAAAAAACATTAATACTAACGTATTTTTTTCTACTATTTCTTACTCCGCATGCTTCGATAAATCGAAAGAAAGTTTATTGATTGATATCATTATATTTTGATTATTAAAATCTATTACTTGATAACTTCATTCTTATTTCAATTTCAGAGTATATCGCTGGTTGAATATGCATTTCTCACTACATGATGTAAAAGAATTGCCTCGATGCGATGATATGTTAGTATTTAGTGGCAGTAAACAACTGGTTATACTTGTACTGGGATTGGCTGAATATCCCCAACGATCAGTGAATAATATATTTATGCTCAACAGTCAATTTAAGTTGGTAAAAACACAAGAAATGTTCTTCTATTTTGATCATATGCCGCACTATGAAGTAGAAGAGCGGTTTTACATACTGCGCTGTCTTGCTCTAGGTGAGAAAATGTTATTTTATCAGTTGATATGCTAGCTATAACATCCGCTCCGTAGGCAATTCCGATTATTATAATAACTGCATTGAATTTATTTTTATTTTCAAGATAACTGCTTTTTATACAAATGGAATGACGACAGCCTTTTCCGTCGTGTGAGCAAAATTGGCTTCGATCCGAGGAGTATCGACCTCATGTCTTCAGCTAAGAATATTGCAGTTATGTCACTGGAAAGAACACTTTTCTTCTACAACAATCAACCATTGCTTAAAGTGGCTTCCTCATATGTTGTCATCGATGAACACGGTACCGTAGTCGGAACTTCTCTCACGATCGCTCCACAAGTCAGTAAAGTGTTCCTGTATAATGATCGAAACACCGAAAAACTATATCTGTATCTGCTGTACAAGGAAGGCCCGAAGCTAATCGATATCTTCGAAGTTCGACCTAATAAGGGAAGAAGTTCTCCCAGTGCAGGTAAACCGTAATGAAAAACTCTGCCACTATCATGCTATACTTTACCGGTTCATTCAACACATGTTCTTTGGGTTGTGAAATTTACAACTAAATCAATTTTTGTTCATTAAGCTTTGATGTTTTATTTTTTTTTTATTTTTATGCAATTTAGGTGAACAGTCTAATTTCAATGCTCTGAAAACATGTCTAAAGCGTATTAAAGATATGGTAAACATGCGTAAAAATTGGATTGATTTAATAAAATATCAATTAAAGACTACACTTCGCACGTGCAAGTCAACGGGAAAAGCTACCATAGCATCCAGAGTATTTGTAGCTGATAGTAACAAAATCGGATCCATAGTTGTTGATCAAAATATTGACAACTCGCCACTGGAGTTGGCGAGTGAATGGAATGCCATTAAGAACAAGCTTGCTGCATCACACTCTCAGTCCAAAGATTTGTTCTATCTAAATCGAATGAATACAATGCAATCGAATTTAAAAATTCGAGGAAACCTGCACACAAAGTCCACAAAAATGAAAAGTGTTAAAGTGCATGCTGATCAAGGTAGTAACACGCGTACTCGCTCTAGAAGAGATATACATTCCTCGAGGATGAACACCCCGACCATTGTCAACGCTAGAGAAATCGTATTTAATGGAAACATATTTGCAAGTTAGTATCTGACGTCCAAGCAAAGCCGTTAATCCTCAACATAATAGTTTTTAGCTGAATGACAATTACGTTTTATTACATTTTTAGATACACTTAGTCGAAATAAAGTTAACTACATCTCATCACCCGTTCATGTTACTAGCATCTATACGAAATCATTGCTCGTAAGTTCGAATACAGTTAACCGGATACCCATCCCGGACATGTTATTCAATTCGACTGATAAATTCATGGAGAAAGGACACAAAGTGTTTAAAGCGGTTGACACGAATAACCTCAAAGCATTTCTTTTGAGTGGTAAAAGATCATGCAGCGCTTTTCTAGTTTACGGAACTTTGTCGATACAGCTGACGTTGGAGAACCTATCAAGTTAACAGGAACGCGTGGTGTCGCAAATTTGGTCATCAATGGCAGACTGAATAACGTATCAGTTACAGAATTATTACAACAACTATTCTACGCCGATAAAAATCCGACCATCAATGGTAAGTACTTAGTAGGAGGTTCACATATTGGCAAATTTAGAAGAGTGCCATCAATGCAACATAGGGCATGGAGGGAATACAAACATAATGAGCGCCCTCAGCAATGGATACAATTTGATAACTTATGTCTGGGAGGTGTAGAGTAGACTGGTCGTTTTGTAGTCCTTTACATTTTTTAAGTTGGTTGTGGTTTTTAATTGTAATTCTATTACGTTCACGTAGGCGATATCGTATCAGCCACGTGAAATAAGAGCGTCACTGGATGTTTTCGGCCATATTTATGAAGCGCCAAATCATTTATAATTTATACTTATTTTTGCTTTAATTCATCTAGTTGATCCGTTAAATTGATTTTACAATGCTCTAGATTCCCACAGCACGTGTTTACACGTATTCATTAATTTATATAATCCAGATGTAATATTAAATGCAATTGAGGTCGTAATTAGGTCCGTCCAGTGTCCCGTTAATATATCGCAACGGTGAGAGGAGAGGAGAAAATTAAGTTAATATTAATGTGAAATGTTTCTTTCAGGTAACGTTTTCTTACGGGCTGTTTCTTACATCCGGAATGTGTATGCTGGTAGTTTAAATAGTATTCCAACTAATAATTATTTCGACTTGAGAACAAATCAAACTATCTCTGCTGTTATGCACTTATCGCAAGTGTATGCCACCGCTCTATATAGTAATACAATCAACAGGATAAACATTCCCAGAGATTTGACGTTGATAAGTTCAACGGAGACGATAAAAGGTATTACAAAGATAACAACATTTATATATCTTGTTATCACAGCATGTTTAATCACTTGTTTACAGCGGCCCTTGCATCTAATTTTGTCGTCCTAAAGGACCTTACGCTATCAACTGAGGATCAGCATTTCACCAAGCATGTATTAGGAACGAAAGTTGAAGATTTTTCGCAGCTTTACACGGGACGCGTGCATTTGAAAGGATCGCTGAAATTGAACAATATGCATTTAGAAAGCCAGAAAGCGCAATTGCTTCTAAAAGGACTTACAGCTAGTCCGGATACAAGAAAATACTTCTGGATGAAACATTTTGAGCAGGTTTGTGGATCATAACGTCAAAGATTGCATTGTTAAAAATTGCATCTTCAAAAGTTGAACGGTCTTGTTTTAAAAATTGTTTTATTGTTAGGATATTGGCAGTTTTACTTTTAACCGGCATGTTGAGACCACTCATTTGGTTTGTGGAGAGCTTAATTATAATCCAACTGTCAGTTACCTACGAGGTGATAACTGGCCTTCACATTTATCTATAGAAATGTCCAATGTTTATGTTCGAGGATATGTCAAAACGTATGTAACAACCCCAACTTTTCTGCAGTACATCCATTCGGAAGCTGTTCAGCGAGGATCCATGTAAGTATAATATTTAAAAAAAAAAATCATGTAGTTGATTTCAATTCTAAAAGTCAGAAGCCTACAGAAATCAGCTGCATTTTAACATAACACAATTGACAAATTCAAGTATGGTTAGGTATCTGAAATTCGAAAATTTAAATAGGTAATTCGTTCTAATATTTTTTAAATTCTATTGAATCCGACTGCATCATCATTATCTACGGTTTCTTGATCTTTTTACCATAAACAACTTTGCTTAGGCAGCCTCAAACACCATTATTAACAGGCGCGATGTTTCAACTCATTTTAGCTTTATTTTTAATCCTCAATGCCGTGCTGCCTCATTATCCGGAAATCCCATAAATGCGTACCGTTGAAATTCTTTTCATTTTAATTAATTAGTATAATTTATTTCCCAACATATGGAACATGTAGGGATAGTAGAATGGTAGGATCACTGTTAGCATGACATAAGCTTGTGTTCAAATTTACGTAGGAACTTAAAACTGCATGGTCTACCATGATAAATCACTTCAAAAACTGTCCGGTTTTATGGACTTAGCTGAAGAAGTTGTTGTATACTGTTTCCTAAATGATGAAATAGTTATTCTTTTCATTCATTATTTTGACGTCTAACGCGTGAAATATTCACACAAAAAAAACAAAAAATTTCGGTTGGTATAACATACACCAGAAATAACATTTCCGGAATGTTTCATCGGGAAATAAAACATTCCGGAAATGTTATTTCGAAAAGAGGCATTTTGCGTGTATGTTATACCAACCATAATTTTTTGTTTTTTTTTTTTGTAAATATTTCACGCGCTAGACGTCAAAATAATGAATGATATGCCTTTCCCGGAAGGGTACCCTTAACGACATTTCTCAGAATGGCACATTTCTCCGAGTGACAATTTTTTTAATAGGATTCATAATTATTGTGACATGTAGCGACAGCATTTATTCAGGTTTAAGAAACAAGTACACAGATTCATATTACATCGCATTAAGCAAAAGCTTGTTGCTTCGTCGGAAGATCAGTGAAAAACAATGTTTCCTCTTCAGAAACAACAGGTAGAAACACTTTCAGGGCAGAATTTTTCAATGCTTCTTCAATTCCTCGAGGAACACTTTGCCAACAAACATTAGTCTCAATAGAGAACAAATCTTTTTCAATCAGCTTATTAAGTTGTTGCTTGGTTTATCGTTGATAACATGGCAACTCTGCCGCGTGGAGACTTGAACATCACGTGCTATTTTCTACACTCAAAAAATCGACACGTTGTTTTCACGTGAAATTTCACGTAACTTCCACCTGAACACGTAACCAAATTTTCTTCAGTAAAATCAGGTAAACATTACGTGCCAGTGAATTTTACGTGAAAAATCACGTAAAATTTACGTGATTTTCACGTAGAGCACTTACGTGAATTCCACGTGTTTATTACTGGGTTTGGCAGTGGACGAAAATTACGTGCGTTTCACGTGGATGTAACGTGTCGATTTTTTTTGAGTGTATTCCCTGTTGTTTTATGATTTGACCAAACTTCAGTTGAATTTGTTTTCTCTATCTGATCGGTCGTGTTTCATTTCGCTCTGCTCTACACTCCAATGGGCTATGGGCCCAGGTTAGCCATTTTGTTTTCCGTGCTTGTTACATGCCTAAAAAGTTGAGAGGCTTTTGTCAATCCTAGAGGGTTTGAGCTGTTTAGTGGAATACTTGTAACTATAAATTAGAAGAAAAATTAGTAATCTCCATTTAATTCCGAGTCGAGTTATTAGTACGAGACACTGAAGAAGTCTGCACATTGTAGACGAAATACGCGTATCTGTCGAAGATAAGCAAAGGTAGTTGGAATTAAATGGAGATTACTAATTTTTCTTCTAATTTATAGTTAGGCTTTTGTCGTTATTTGTCGCGAGTGCATCCGGAATTTGTCAGCCGAAATTGAGAGAACCGCCATTGTTAAGTTGAACAATGAGAATTACGACTCGTAGAAGCTCGAAATGGAATTCCTACTCGTCAGAGAAAGTTTGTGGAAGTATGTCTCGCCTGGTGCTAAGCCGGAACCGACTGCTAATCGTGCGAACGTGGCTGAGCTGGTAGGTTGGGATGAAGCGAACCAACAAGCGCGTGCGACCATCGGATTATTGATGACTCGGAGTAAACACGGGCACTATCAGAACACAACAACCGCAAAGGTCGTGTGAGAACACCTAAAAAAGCAACACGAAAAGAAGACGCTTACTTCCAAGGCTCAACTTCTATAACGGATTTGCGACCTCCAGTTCCACGAGACAGACGACATCGTTGAGCACCTGCAGGAGTTCGAGGATTTATTTGAGAAGCTTGCGAATGCGGGAACCAGGTTGGATAATTATTTGCAGGTGATTCTTGTTTTTCGAATCCTGCCTAGCTAATTCGATGCAGTCACAAGAATCGCTCGGAAGATGATTTGACGTTGGAGCTAGTCAAGGGCAAGATCATCCACGAAGCTCTCAAGCGGAAGCAATCGACGTCGGTGGAAGCGGTTGTGATGAAAACGGAAGGAAAGAATAAAAATATAGTGTCCCACCACTGCAACAAAGCAGTGTAAAGCAGAACCAAGAAGAAAGTGCACAAGGTTCTGGTGAATCTGATCGAAAAGTGGCGAAAGCAAAATTTGCTAAATCGGATGACGACAGTTTCGCATTTTGCGTGAGTTACAAATCGGTTAACGGATGGATAATCGATTCGGGCGCGAGTTCGCATATGTGTGCCAATCGAGATAATTTTCAATCGTCGGATAAGCCGCTCGGACACTCCTAAGTTAGTTGCGATGGCTGACGGGAAAAACGCTGAAGTGAAGGGTGTAGGGAATTGCCCAGAGTTGCGAAAAGTTCTGTGTTCACGCGTGGCACCGAAAGCTAGGGCTCAGGGACGTTCGAACCCTTGAGAGTAAGCAATTGGCAACATAAATAAAGGTAGGTAGCTGTTCTCACAACATTACCTGTGAATCGTGTCTGTAAGGGAAGATGGCTCGGTCCCAAACATGTTGCGAAGATCGCAAATCACATCCGGAACAGACTCCGGCAGCACGAGACGGCTTCTGACTGCTTCTAGTGCGTCTACCTGTAGACAATCCTGCAGCCGCTTCAGATTATCCAGATTTGAAAACCCACACGCGGCCGTTGTATGCTCGAAGCTGCTGATGAACAACGGCCAGACCTCGGGTTCCTCATGGAACTTTGGAAAACGTTGAGACACCGTTTTTCAAGCGGCTAACTGCTGCTTCGAAATTCGGCCAACTTCGTGCCCCGGTCCGTCGAACACTCCATCGATATGCACACTGCTATGCCGACGGGTTTTACCGTTCTCCAAGAAGGCTAAAATAAATTCGAAACGTGTGCCTGACTTGGTGCACTGTGACTTGTGTGGCCATATGAACACAGTCACCCCATGCGGGCATCGATATTTTTTAACACTGATTGACGATTTTAGTCGGTACACTACGCTGTATTTCCTGCTGATCAATTTTTTTAAGGAAGAGGGCATATTACAACAGTTTACTACCGCCTACATGCCGCAGCAGAACAGCGTCGCCGAACGAAAAAATCGTTCATTGGTTGGAATGGCTAGGTGCATGATCATCGATGCTGGTCTGCACTATAAATACCGGGCGGAAGCTTTGAATACGGCGAATTTCAGAATATGCTACCTACCAAGCCAATCAAGTTGACGTCATACGAGACGTGGTACGGAAGGAAAACAGATTTCGGAATGATGCAAGTTTTCGGTGCGGAAGCGTACGTGTTCGTACCTAAGGAGAAGCGGACCGAGCTCGAATCAAAGGCGGTGAAAATGACTTTCATTGGGTATTCATGGCGGTTTGTCGACACGAGCACCAATAGGACTGTTTTCAGTCGGGTGCTAAATTCCTACCTTAAAGAGAGCGAGAGAGAGAGACAATGGAAAATTCGTTGGCATGATATGTTCGATGTTGGTGTATGTAGACGACCTGCTAATCTGTAAGTTCACCCAAGAGGATTATGAAGTAATTCTGCATTCATTGGCCGGCAAGTTTCAGTTGACCCTCGGAGATGTGAAACAGTTTTTGGAAATTCAAGTTACCAGATCTGAGAAAGATTTCAGCTTGAACTAGAAGACTTACATCGACAAGATAACTGCAAGATTTGGATTGTACGATGCTAATAATAAAGAAGCCTGTGTGCATCTATGAGGACAACCAAAGTTGCATCAATCTACTCGGTCAACCCAGCGGAAAGCGTGGACATGTGAACATGTGGACACTAAATTCCATTTCGTCAAGCACCTTTTCGAACACAAACAGATCGACGCTACATACTGTTCTTACGAAGATATGCTTGCGGACATCCTAACGAAGCCGTTAAACCGTGTGAAGTTGGAGACACTACGCGAAAGGATTGGTCTTCGTGTTGATACACGCGATGAGGAGAATGATAACATACAACCTTCCTGCGTAGACTTCTGAAGAACACCGTCGCTATTTTATATTCTGTTGTATTTTGATTTGAATAAACTTCAGTTGAATTTGGTCTCTCTATCTTATTGATCATGTTTTATTTTGCTCTGCTATACACTTTATTGATCGTGTACTGCGAAGCGGTGAACTTAGCTTCGAAAAATATAGCAGCTTGCAGATCAAGTACGCAACATTGTTCTTCGCATTGCCAACCACAGATATGAAACTTACGACAGGTGTGAAGTTCTTATTAAAGACCAATTGCCTGTAGGAGCAATTAACGTTCTTTGATACCGAATCTCATTCAATTTTGCTTGAGCAATTGAGGATGAATGAGTTGGGACATTGTCGTGATGATAGAGTACACTTTTTCTCTGCAAATGCGGCCGTTTTTCTGGACTTCATCCTTCAAACGATCCAATAACGCTGCATAGTATGTGCCTGATATGGTTTTACCACAGATAACAGACATTGCTGTTCATGTACCTTTTCTTGAAAAGCGTGTGTAAAAGTTAATATCGGCAGCTAGTTCAGAAGCAAGTTCAGATAAAAATAAAGAAAAAAATTCAGATTATGTGCCAGGCTTTTTATTGATAAACATTCACATGACAGTTATCCCACAGCTGCAGCGCCGCCTACCAGGAGCATAACGACATGCATTTGAAAAGTCGGTTTAAAGTTTTACACAAGTAGCAGACCGAAGATGAACGTCTGTTCTTTGTGGTTTTACCTTTTTCAATGAATATTACACCTTACGCATCCCAAAACACGGAGGCCATAACCTTTTTCGCCCGGTAAAACATCCTCCACTGTTTTGCCTGCTGCGATGATTCCGGTGTGAAGTAATGGATCCAAGATTCATACATGGTTATGAATCGGCTGCCAAACTCGTTCAGATTGCTTGTAAACTTGCTCCAATTCTCCTGAGAGGTTGTAACACGAATGCGTTTTTGGCCCATTGTAAGCAAACGCGGCACCCATCGCGCGCAGAGCTTCTTCATACCCAAAACGGAATGCATGATGTTGCCAACTCGTTCCATTGAAATGCATAAAATGCTCTCTCAATTTCACTTTTGGATCCTCCAATACTATATCATGGATTTTATCGATGTTCTCTCATTTGGGCGTCCAAATCGCGGTGCATCAACGGTGCTCGTATGGCCACAACGAAAATCAGCAAACCACTTATGAATCGTTTGAATAGACGGAGCAGAGCTTATCCAGCTTGGCTTTGGTTTAAGGCTTTAAGCAGACGTTTTCTTGTGTAGAAAACAGTATTTTATCAAAACTCGAAACTCGGGTTTTTCCATTTAAAAAGAACTGGCTGAACGGTCTCTTCTCACTGTTGTCACTAATGAATCCGTGGACAGAAACGGCTGAAATTTGGCGATTAGGAAGGAAATTAAAGGGACTTTTCCGGCAGCCTAATATATTGCAAATCATAGGTGGTACACATAGATATTATCATTGCTTTTCTATCAGTGTAGCTCTCGTGCAAGAACTTTTCAAATCAAATCCGATGCTAAATAAAGACGGTTTGGAGCATGGAGCGACATGAAAAAAAAAACAGCGAGATTCGAAGGAAAGGTGATGAGTTCTTGAGCCTTTGGGATTTAAGCGGAATACGGTAGATCCATGCCTCTACGTGAAATGTGTCAATGAGAAACGCATCTATTTGCTGGTTTACCTTGATGACATCTTGGTTGGCTGTGGGTCTGAAAGGGAAATCAAGAAGATATATTTTTATCCGTAGAAGGATTTCAAGATGCGGGGGAGGTAGCTCATGAAATCTGCCTCTAAGCATGTTTCTATGAGGTGCAGCTAAAGTTCAAGATGACTGATATCGGCGAAGTAAGTTATTTCCTGGGGTTGGATGTCAAATGCGTCATCGAAAATAGGAATTTCACTCGAAGGATACATTGATCCCGCCAAACAACGAAGGATTTCAAAGGCGGCTGTTGAAAGTCCTCTAGTGGAGGATTGGACGAAATATAGGAGCATTGTTGGGGCGCTTCTGTTTGTAGAGGTTTGTTCAAAACGGGTCAGAGCAGTTAGTGCTTCAATTCTAGGACGCAGTTCGTCGCTCTGTGAAAGGAGTCAGAAAGTCATTTGGCTCCTTAATTTGCTGGAGGACTTAGGCGAACCTGTAAAGAAACCGATGACAATTAAGGAGGCCAACAAAGGTGCAAAAGTTTTGTTGCTGCAGAGAGGGTCACTCGTTGTGCGAAGCATGTGGAAACTAATGCCTTGTTCAGACTATAGAGAGAGTTATAACATGTTATAACGGTTGTCAAATAACTTCAACAGGAAATTCGTCATCAAGATAGGCTTATCACATGTTATAACTGCTCAGTCTGGCCAGTGTTTAAGGGAACTCTGCTAGAAGAAGACGCTCCAGTTTCAGTAATAACCGACTGGGAAGATAATAGCCCTCATTAATCCTGTAGGTACCGTAATACACCAGAAGTTTTCTTCCATGTTTGGACTGTCAGCGTAAACAGTGGTCGTTGAAGAGGAGTTTTGGCGTAAACAACGACCATCGGGCCCCTTGCCTTTATTACTTCCTGATCCCATTCGCATTCTAACTCCTGAAGTGTAAACCTCGCATTTTATCGACGGAATAAAGTTCTCGTTAAATAATCTAATTTAAACTTTTACCTCCTTTTATGCCGAGAAAACCCAACACATATAACATATTACTCCTTTTTAAAATGTTCACCAATATATGCGTACAATTAGATAACCTATTCTATGCCTTTCTGTGTGATACCGATTTTACATTTATCTGTTTTGCAGGTCAACTGTGTCCGGGCGGAAAGTGTTCTCCGGTCATCTACATGCGGATACAATCGTAGCAGATGCTGTAGATTCGATAAGCGTACAAAGTTTGGCTACTAACACTAGTTCATTGGCTTTTCTTGGCGGTGCCAAGCAAATCAAGAGTTTGTCAGCAGAAGAATGCTATATTGAGCTGCTTGGCAAATTAACTTTGCAGGAACTTCACAATGTTTCTTTTGCAACTATTGTTGACAGCAGCGTGAACGTCCATAACCTTCATAAAATAGAATACCTAATTTTACCAGATATCAAAGTGGAACATCTTCACGCAGCTCTCATAAATGGTGTGTACGCAGAAGACTTTATTACCGAAATAGATGATTTCACATACCGCGTGGATCCTTTTGCGAAACAGTTCAAAATCGACAATCTGGTAGTGCGAAAAAATATTATTTCGACTAGTCAAATATTTATGGAATACCTAAATACAGTCAACGTTAAAGAATACTTAAAGCTATTGACCCTGAAGAACAACCACAACGTAAAGCAGTGGGAAATTGGAGGCAGCAAATCATTGCAGAAAGGTTTCACAATTGACGGAAAGCTGAATGTAGTGCATATCAATGGTTTGGTTATGGACAGCTTGCTTTACAATTCGGCTAGGATATCTGTTCCTCAAAATATTGTTGGTTTATGGCACATTGGACATTTGGAAACAAAGTATGTTGGAACAAAGCAAATCAACGGTAATTAATATAAGTAATATTTTTCATAAAAACATGTGTTTATATTTTTGCTTTGTCTTCTCTAGAAATACCGACAAAGTTTTTGCAGAATTCAAATTTGAAGACATTCAAAATCAAACATGATATATCAGTTGAAACACTCCAGGTATCGTCTAATGTGTATGGTGTCATTTTTCCCAATAGTTCATCTGCCACTATGCCACCAAACATTCAGTCGGTAGCCAGTCTATCCATTCATGGATCTTTCTTGCTGCAACAATGGAATCCTGGAACTGTTTTTTATGATATATTGCTGTCGACCGTGACGGGCCAGACGGAGGTTTTTGATAAAAAAATAGTTTTCCATGGAAACTATATTAATATGCTTAACATTTGGAATGAGGGCAAAATATTTAGCAGAAGTTGTAACTTCATCCATCTACTGTTAGATTCGGTGAAAAGGACACAAAGCAATCTCATTTTCAGCAGCAATGGCAAAACATTCACCGACGTTGTTTGTTTAGGATCACTAGCGTCTAACGCTTTAATAACAGCAGCGCTGGTAAATGAAATAGACGTGATACACCTGAACAGCAGCATACATCCCGTTGGGCACCAACAGGAAATGATAAAATCGATCAAGTACTTTGAAGAAGAAGTGAAAGTTGTGCAGTTGTTATGCAATGACGAGCTAACCGGTAATCTATATCCGCATCACCTGGAACGTTATTCGGAAACAAGCCATATGGCAAGAAAAAGTTATCATTTTGAAAAGCCAACAGTGGTTATTGGGAATTTGTATGTAGATGCCATCAATGATTATTCACTACAACATTTCCTAGCCGCCCGCGTTGTAAAAAATCAAACCTTCACGCAGGAGTATCGGGTATGTATTCCTCATATTATTATTTTTTCATTTTAGTTGTCGTCCTTACTACTTCAGTTACACTGCGCCTCAAAAGACATATTCCAACATTGGTGTAGGCTACATGCTTAGGGGCTGTTCATAAACCCCGTAGACTTTTCATGGTGGGAGGGAGGTTTCTGATAAAAGTCTACGCACCATACAAAATTTCAAAAAAAAATATGGAGAAAAGTCCAAAAATAAGTCCACGTGGTTTACGAACAGAGCTAAATTCTCCTCCCTCTTCACCCGTATAAAAGATACGTAGACATAAATAGATGTTTTGAAATGATTTTAGGGCCTTTTTTTTCTGATGTGCAAAGCTCAGTTTTTACACCAAGTATTGATTTGCTAAAACGCTAAAAACTAATATTTGCATATTCGAAACCACGAGTTGAAATACTTAGATTAAAACAAAACCTATCAATAAATACACGGCTCGTTTCAACCTAAAAGATTTGCGTGGTACACTAGCTATTTTTCACTGTTCATTTTATTTTATTTTTTTTAGGAAAAGTCACAACAAGTAACTGGATATATTACTTTCTTAAACTTGGTGCTTTCAAATGACCAAAACACAGTTCACGTTATAAATGGCATTCCAACAAACGAGATTGTGTCTACATCGTCGAATGAGCACCAGGTAATGGTTGAACCCAAACATTTAAAAGGAACCATTCATCTACTAGGACCGACATCTATCATGACATGCAACGGTGTAAACTTGCTGGATGTATACAAGTCAACCTACATGCTACATGCCGCTGAACTGTTTTTCAAAAAGTTGATACTTACTGCCGAAGGAACGTTACAGAGTGGATTATCCATAGAAAATACTTTAAATGGTGTATCAATACAGAAAATGATGAAACTTCGACTTTCGTCGGTGGAAGATCTATTGCCATTGATTCCTGTTATCAGAGAGCAACTCTCCGTTTCAAGTGATGCGTATTCTGTTAATAGTGCAATGGAATCGCACTTGCTGTACATAGAAGACATTCCTTCAGATGATGACAAGATAGTAGTCCAAAGCAACGCTAATCGACAATTCATCGAAACAACTGATGCAATTACTTTTGATAATACTTGTATAAACGGAGTAAATCGTATCAACGTTACTGTTCACCAAAAATCATCACGTGGCGACCAAAGCTTAGCTTATACCTTGATAGATGGTGTTATGATACGATCAGAATGGAAAGAACTGACCCATAACAAGGAAAAGGAAATGTTGATTGTATCACTGGTAGAAAGAAAAGGAAAAACTGTATTAGTTGTTATCCTGCACAAGACCGGGGAGCTTAGTGTTCTGCAAGAACTTTCACTAAATTCATTCGACGCCGCATTTTATATGGTGCCTGTCATCGATACGCCTCTTTTCATAGCAGTATCCGATTCTGTGCCACTTCAATTGCATACACAGATTTCCAAGCTCAAACTGTATTTTTATGATTCGATAGCCATGCAGTTCGTACATTTCAAAACGTTTAGTGGAAGTTATAATACTGTTGTTGCTGTTATTGTCGAGGAAACGATCATGATAGCGATTTCCGAGAAAAGTTCCAAAATGTTAGAGATATTTGCAGTGGATCATTCACACTCATCATTATACCAAAAAGTTATTTTTGACTCAAACGTGGCTTCGATAAAAGCATTCAAATTACAAGGTTTAAAAACTATATTGAAAGTTCTATTCGAGAATTTTAATAAATGGTTTTTTAATTGACAGGGTTCCCGGCTTTACAGATATCTACGGTGGATAATTTAATTTACGTTTATGTTCACAATAGTCTTGAGGTAGGTACATTTTTTGCATATTTTATTGATAGTTATTTATCTAAAGATGGTGGTGGATACTGGTATTTTACCGACAAACTGTCTTAAACAACTATGCCAGATTACCCAGGTAACCAATAAGCAGTTCCAAAGCGGCTTTTCGGCAGCCTATCAAGCATTTAAGTCGCCTTAAATGCAACATAAATGCTGCCTTTGGCCCAATATACGGCTGCTTTACTGCAATGCTATTATAATGCTTTATTAATGCTATTTTGCATTTCAAATGCTTATTACAGGCTACAAGCATTTAAATAACATTTGAAATACAACTTTACAACAGATAGCATTCATGTTGCATCTGAAATGCAAATTTATGGTTGATTTACTGCATATGCTAATGTTTATTGGTTGCCTGGGTACTTACGTTACCTTACTACACAAGAAGCAATTCTTACACTACCGTGGAACCTAATCAGTCCCATATGAATAGGAAATCAAGCAAGGGTGGGACTGATATGTGATTCACAACTGTTATAGGCCAGAAAACAGTTGAAAAAGGCAGTTAAGTTGGAGCCATAGGAGTTATACTCGACTCTAAGTTAACCTCGGTTAATCATTATAATAACATTATCTATAAGGCAAGCAACATGCTCGGGGTTATTAAAAGGTTTAGTTTGCAGTTTTATGATCCCTCCACGAATAAAAAACACTATATGTAAAATATGTGAAGCCCGTGCTTGAATATTGTAGTATAGTTTCGACTCCATATCAAGATACACATGTTTAACGTATTGAATTAGTTCTTAAACAATTTCTACTAATTGTTCTACCAACTACTTTACTCTGAACTGAACTCACCCTGCTGGAGACTTTTTGAAAGTAATTTATTTCATTATTTTCAATCTCCTTTCTAAAGAACTTTGCAAAAGACTATATGTTAAATTAGCTTAGGTACCCTAAAAAGTTTGAATAAACATTCAGATAATTTAATCAAGGGAACAAAGCACTAGATAATAGTAACAAGTAATATAAGTAACATTTATAGATTTTCTTCTTCGACTTTCCCTTTGAGGCTATTCATAAACCACGTGCACTTTTCTAGGGAGATGGAGTTGCTGTCTGACCAAAGCCCATACAAAATTAAAAAAAAAAAATTGGTGGCAGCACTGCCTCCGTATTAGAGAGAGAGAGAGAGAGAGAAAGTGTAGAAAGTGAAATTTTGTATTCATTGCTGGCAAAAATGCAAGAATTATCTGCTGGTTTGAACGTAGACGATTCCTTGCTCAAAATGCTGTTCTTTCAACGCCTACCGCACAATCTTCTTGCCGTCCTGAGTATCAACGATGAAACTTTGTCAAAAATTGCGGAAATTGTAGATAAAATGATTGACCTGTGCACACCAACAGCGGCAAAAACGGCTCAAACGCGATGGTACACGGTGTGATGACAATTGATATCAGTCATCCTTTTCGTGATCTGTTGATTGAGTACCGCGGAATAACTACACAATCTACCATGCGAACCGAAATTAAACACTATGTGACGCACCACATCCAGACCAAGGGTCCTCCGGTCGCATCCAAAAGTCGTAGAATGGCTCCGGATAAACTACAAGCAGCGAAAAAGGCGTCAAACCACAATCAGAAAGAGTAACTGCTGTTGTCGTATTTGTATTTGCAAACCAGCACTGTCGAGGAACTGAGGGGTTTCTTGGCACTTGTTAATCCTGGTGCCGCAGAAATGCAAAAAGTGTTACAGTATCTGATTCATGAAAATCGCAGAAAACGATACTCGAAAGTTGGAATGGAACGCTACAACAGGAACAGCGTTTATGAAATGCAAGCAACGTTTGGCGGACTCAAAATTGTTACATTACCCGAACCCTTCAAAGCCGTTAGCTCCATTGGTTGACGCTTCGGATATAGCAGCCGGACCAGTGCTACAGCAGATTTTTCTACCAAACATTTTCCGCTTCCCAGCGAAAGTATTCCGTATTTGGTCGGGAGCAAAAAGCTCGAACGCAGTGATAACGGAAACGGAACGGCAACGGCAGCGGAAGAGACCAATTTGACTAAAGCTGCTTGTTGGATAGAAAACTGATTAGATCCAAGTTAAGTCCAATTGGACATATCGACGTCATTTGCGACAACTATCAAACATGCAGTTTCCGTCAATATCGCTGTAGACTAAACAAAAGATTCTGAATGGCAAAACGACCTAACTTCTAACGACCAAAGGCCGTTCATTCCAAAGAAACATCGTTTGATAATCATGCATACCATCCACGATCTGTCCCACCCTGGCATTCCTGCCACTCGAAAGCTCGTTTCAACCAAATTCGCGTGGCCATCAATATTGTTATTATCATTTGTTTATTCGTCAACAGCTGAAATACCCACCCCAATGACAATCGTGTTTATCTTAAAACTTACATACAAACATAATATTCTAAACCCTAGCAATCATTGATTAACATAAAAAAACGCATCAAAGCACATTTTTCTCGTGACACATTAAAATCAAACACATAGTAGCACCTGTTAAAAATACGGGACATGCATCGCATAGGTTCATTAAAGACATAATTTGTTTGTTCAGGAGGACAGCTGAGAAACAGATGTATATTCAGCAGCTAAGCATGCCTTTGTCATGTTGCGTTTCGGCTCGAGTGGTTCCAGGTGAATGAACTTGCAGTGGCTTGTATAACTTGGCAAATTGATTGGATCCCTCCATCGAAGGGCGAATCGGATGAATTTACGTTGAATGGCTTCTATGCGTTGAGTTTCGTTCTGATAATATGGGGACCATACGACGGACGAGTATTCAAGGGGCTCACGTCGCAATTGTACACCTGCCAAATCATAGTCAAATTGAAAGAGGGAGCGTCTGCGGCCAAAGGAAATTACCGAACACTTGGATACATTCAGTGACATTCAGTTGATACGACACCATTTAGCAAAGGTTTCCAACTGTTGCAAAAAAGATGCGTCCTCCGGAATCTTGATCGTGTAAAAAAGCTTCAAATCGTCGGCATACGAGAGTTTCAGGCAGTCCAGGATGAAATTAACATCATTCATGCAGCAAAAATAAAAATGGCCCGAGATGGTTGCCTTGGAACGCCAGACCAGACCATGAAAGGAGATGGAACAAGGTCTCCTGTTCTGACGGACATACTTCGTCCGGTCAGAAAAGATCGGATCCAAAGAAGCAGACTGTCATTCATGCCTAGTTTGTCAAATTTAGCAACCGCAATTTGATGGTTCATTGTATTAAACGCTGCGAATAAGTCGGTGTAAATAGTATCTACTTGTTGACCAGTTTCGATTTGGCGAATCACGTACGAAGTAAAGTAGGTCAACCGTGCTTGTCCGAAGTGGCCGAAGTGGAGAAACATCTTACGGAAAATATCAGCTCAAACAGCTTGGAAGTAGAGCTCAGCGCAGCTATTCCTTGGTAGTTTGCAACATTTCTCTTGCAGCCCTTCTTAATCACTGGAAAAACATATGGCTGTTTCCAGCAGTCCGGAAATAAACCAGACCCGAGGGATGACGAGAATACAGACGCTAGCGGTTTTGCCAGTGTATCCAAACATCATTTTAACACTAGAGATGGTATGCCGTCTGGGTCATATCCGGTGGAGGATTTTAGTTCTTTACAAGCGGAAATAAGCATGCTTCGGTGATAACGGACTGAGACACAGAGCCGGTAAGCCGAGGAACATTTGAGATGCCTGTGTCTACATCCTGGAGATTGATATTTTCACTGGTGAAAACGTTGCTGAATTGAGAGCGAAACATATTTGCGATATCCGGTATGGAATCGGTAAATAAAGATATTGCCTATTTCGTTAGATCATGCGATCGATGTCAGCGTTTTAAAATTAACCGTTATACTCGGCGTTAGCGTTGGGAGAATTTGGTTTACCTAGAGGATGATTCAGTCACGTATTTATATCAACCTGGTTGGACCTCTACCACCATCCAAGAGACATCAGTATCTACTAACACTGGTGGACAGATTCAGCCGTTAGTCTGAAGCACTACCATTGCCGGAAATGCTTCCGGGAACTGTTGCAAACGCATTCAGCATCACATGGGTACCTCGCTTTGACGTTCCGGAATCTACAAGCTCTAACCAAGGCCGACAATTTGAATCGCAACATTTTCTGGAACTGACTAAATGGTTCGGAACTATCCGAACGCGCATCACTGCCTACTACTCACAAGCAAACGGGCTTGTTTTAATCGTGTCTTGAAATCCGCAGGGACATGTGTTGATCAGTTGCATTGGAGTGAAAAACTACCATTAATCTTGCTTGGATTGCGCTATGTCATTCAGGATGATTCGATCTGCGCCGTAGCTGAAATGATTCATGGCCAACCGCTGCGTATTCCAGGCCAATTTTTTTTTAACATTCAGCAGTTGACAATGATGACCGATCGAATTTCATTTAATCACTCCGTAGTGTCGTAGCAAACATTAGTCCTATTGAAAGTACGCACCACTCAAAGCAGCGTGTGTTTCTACCCAACGACCTCTAGACGTGCGAAGGAGTTTTCGTCATTGTTGACATTGTGAAAGGCCACTTCAACAACCTCATGAAAGGGCTTTCGAGGTGGTTGAATGGGGAGACAAATATATGATTATACTTATGAAAGGAAAGGAGCAAACCATATCCATCGATGGATTGAAGCCAGTGTATTCCTGTAACCAGCAACCCGAGTCGTCGTCGGAAACAAGAACCAACGTTACGCGTTCGGGTCATCGGGTCCGATTCCTGGCATATCTGGTGAGGGGTTGTGTGGTCGCAGTACTGCAACCGTATTAGAGAGGGAGAGAGAGAAAAAAAAGAGATAGAGAAAGTGAAGAAAGGGAGATTTTGTATACATTCGACACTGCGCAATAAAAAGACCAGTTGTTTTTCCTTGTTCATAAACGTCGCGTTAATTATTTCGTCTCGCTGTCCTCTGTCGTCCTAAATGACCCGAATTCTCGTAGAATTTTCTCCATGCATTTGTGGAAATTACGTATACAAATGCCAGGGGGGTCTGGTATTTTCAAAAATGAGTAGGTGGTTTATGAACAGGCCCTTTGCATATCCACAGCCATTGGAAAACCATTTCAGCTGTTTTTAAATAAGGGCCTGTTCATAAACCACGTAGACTAATTTTTGAACATCTCCCCCCCCCCCCCCCCTTCGTAGACTTTCCTCCATAATTTTTTTTAATTTTCGTATGGAGCGTAGACTTTTGCCAAACCTTCCCCCAAGAAAAGTCTACGTGGTTTGTGAATAGCCCCTAACCTGTTTTCAAATTATAATAACAATTTTGGATTTAGATTTGGATTTAGGAAGCTATTGTTTAACATCTTAAATGTTGAGCAACATGTTCATCATCTGACATGGCCGTATCACAATTTTATAGCTAAGTTCTTAAAGAAACAGAAAACCGATTATGAAATCTAATGCATTTTTACCTAGAAATGGTCCCAGCGACATCATGCCTGAAGATGAATGTAAAACTCCAATTTAACTAAAATATAAATGTCCACTTAGGGTTGCATGTTGATAAGAAGGATATTTCCAATTTTCAAATATTATAATTGATTACGTGCTTCATGCAGTAAAAAAAAAAACATGATTAGTTAAATGTATTAAAATATAAATGTAAAACTCCTAATAATAATGTTTAATTTTTTTTATTTCTTTTTTACAGGGATGGAAGCAACTCTCATATGGCAGACTAGCATCAGATGTTTAACTGCATATTCCATTTGTATTAATCTTTATTCTTAGTTGCTTTTTAAAGGTTTATGTTCCTGTCAAAGCATAATGGTTTTTCGTTATACAGATTTTTCTGTATTAAGTGTTTGTGTTATTGAATAGTTTTAAGAAATTCTATAAATTAAATTCGTGCAAATAGTAATTGTAAACTGAAAATTGTATGCCTACTTTTAATTATTATCTGATCTGAAAAACGCTTTGTTGAATTTGGATTTGATGATGAATCATTCTCACTTTGTAAGCCTATGTATGAAATTGAGTGCTTACATTAATTTCATTAGAAAGAATGACCAGATTTCTGTTTTATACAGGGGTCATATTAGCAGGAGAGATTTCTAACAACTCGACCTCTACACAACAAAATAACTATAGGAAGGTAAACGGCTTAACTTTCTCCTTATTTAAATCTAACTACTAATATTATTTATTTCTTTGCTCTTTAGTACTCTTGGTGTTCTTGTAGAGTTCTTTTTTTTAAAATTACAAAACCATTGATTTTACAAGGCACTGGTAGCACCCTTTCTCCATCCATGGAGCGGTAGTTCAATCAAAATTCTGGTTGTGTTTGTTGCGTATTGCTCTTGAAGTTCCAGCCGAACAAGGCTTCTTGGGACAGACGACTTTCGCATGGTTCGACGCAAAAAGACTGTTTTGCTTCAATGAAAATAGACATGAATGCAGATTGTAATACTAACGCATCATCCACCTGACCAAAAGAAGTTATCTTCCGTGACTTCTGGGACAATAAATCTGGCGAAAATTTTCAATAACCGAAACTCCCATCACAATGGAACAAGCAACAACCCGGGACGCACTTTTACTCCCAACATCATTGAGACCTTAATCCTCCCATCACAGTTGAGCCCTTCGAGCCAGTCGCTGCTGTGTTTGGGTTCGGAGAGGAGGTGCCTATTCCGAACTGTAATTTCAGGCAAGTATGCTGCTTTCCGAGCTGTTCGTACCCTGGAAACTCTCACTCTTTAGTAAAACACCACTTATCCTCAGGACCTTTAAGCCTGTACCTAATGTGAACAACTTGGGATGTCTGCAACCGACACCGGGCGTCAATTTATCGCAAGCACTTTGCGAAGCCGCTGATACCTCAGTACATCCAGCGTCCAGCAGTTGTTACGTTAGTATCTGCGATCGGTGGAGGAGTCTTCCGAAATGGAATTCCAGGTAAGTACACTATTTCTTAGAGCATTTCATATCTTAAAACTTAACCTTCCTAAGATATTTGGGTCAATTATGACCCATGGCGCAACTTGTACATGTACGCTCTTATTGAACCAATCGGGCTGTAATTTTCTGACTTTTAGTATTTTATGGAATTCTTCATTTTTGAATAAAAACATTAGGGTCAATATTGGCCCGGATTTCAACCCTTCTTCGTAGAGTTACGAAATTTTTACTTAGAGTCAATGTTTATGCACCTTTAGAAAGGTTATGGTCTCAAAAATGCATTGGAATAAAAAAAAACTGGTTCCGGTAACATTGTCCCCCGAGAATCTGCAACAAAAAGAAGGAAGTTTTAGTTAGGCTCTGTTAACAGAAATGCATATAAAACAATTTGCGTCTTGGGCAAAGTTTCTCAGTGCGTAACAAATCGTCTTTTAAAATATTATATTAGTTCCAAATCGTGCTGCAGAGATGGCGCTGCAGTCTATCTTTGTCAAATGAAGCTCTAGATAGTAGACGTCTTCGGATGTCTTTACGGAGACGTTTTCGAATGGAGACACTCATATTGCCAGTAACGACACACAATTTTGTGTGTATGCCATGGTTCGTCCCAGAACATCTGCACTAGTCCTGCATCTCGCAGGAAACACACATCAGTCATTTCCTGCAAATATAGGTTCTTTCTCTCTCCTTCCGCACGAAATTCTGCAGTTCATTCCCGATGTATTCAACGCCGCCACCGACTGCAGTCGGTATGGTGTTTTTCCGAGTTACAAATCGCCACCAACTCGCGTATCTTACCAGCAGCTTTAGAGTTTCAACGAAGGAGAAACAAACGCCATCCTTGAGCAATCATCAATCATGGTTCTTCTTACTGGGTTTGCTCATCATCCGCTGATGTATGCATGTAATAGGTCCAATACGCCACGATCGGTCACTTTCAGAAAAGTTGTCCGAGCCATCTTGCCCTCAAGGCAACAAGGGCATGTTGTCCTGATCCAACTAGCTTTGACCCAGGCGCCTGTCCATTCGCCAAGAAAGCTTTGACGACGTCGGGAATACGCTGATCTAATCCAGGTGCCAGGTATGTTGACACTCGAAAGTGTGAGATGGCTGCACACTAATAAACGCGTGCTCCGGCAACCTCATCTTATACATGCTTCCATAGCGGCTGGCTACAGCCACCACCTCTCTGTTCTTATTGCGTATTTGGCAGCCCTTCTTATCGAATGTCACTCGAAAAACTTTGCTTGTATGGATACTCATCGAGATCAGCCTCTCGTTTGTTTCGGTCCGAACAGCACGTCCTCCATGACAATGTCAATAGCATCGCCGTGCTCCGCCGATACCTGCTACTTCCGCCATCCGCCGGCATTACGCTTAATCTTTTCGTCGGTTTGAGCTTCCTGAAGAACTTTCGGCTTCCTGTCATGTTCCGTGACACACCGCTGTCAACGAACCTACTAGCCGGCTCTCACATTGGAATCTTCTTTCTTCGGCTAACTTACCTTCTTCCCAGATTCCTTCGGCAGGAGACGGCAATTTTTTTTAGGTGGCCGGATTATTGCAGTTGCAACATACACACCTTTATTTGTTTACACTACTACTACAGCAACAGCCGCCACCACTGCTCCGATTTTGACAAAACTCCGTTTTCATGGGTTCACCATCAAAAGCAGCAGCACAAGCAGCTTGGATTTTATCAGCTCTAGTTTCAACTCATCGGCAGACTGTCGGTCCAAGGCGATTGCCAATGGATCGAATGATTCCGCCAACGAACACAATAACATCGCTCTTGTCACTTTTTGGGAACAGCGCCTCCGATGTCAGCAATACGCTGCAGCAAATCGGTGATATCTTGTGGGTGTTGTTTCGTGTCTTCTCCTTCGGTGAGCTCTATGAGTAAGCTTTTTAAGCAATTATACCTCCGACTCCTTGTCACGATATTTCTTCAGGGCCTCGAAGCCAGCCTTCGCTTATATGCATCTTCGAACTAAGCTCGTTTGGTTGTCATCAAGGCAGTGATCAATCGTGGCACAAGCATAATTATCCGCCTTCATCCAGCAAGCGGGCACTGGCTGCGGTGTTAGATTCGCAATCACACTCAAAAGCTCTTCCCGGAAGAGTAACGTTTGCATTAAAAAAAAGAACTTTTTTCGAATGGTAATAAAATAAACTTAGACCAGATAATTGCTTTTGATAAATTTCCCATGGAAGGTAATTATTAAAGCTTACTTGCAAAATAATTCTACGCCCTTGCAAGTGGCCTTCCGGCAGTTAACCGGAATATTCGCCATGGCAGACGAAACCATGCGTGTAGGCATGTTTTTGAGTTCTTTCTTCGCTTTATTTATCAATTCCTCCTCAGTTTTCGCGACAAAATTGTTGGAGTAGATCTTACGCTTCAGGTTAGCCCAGAAATTCTCGATGGGACGAAGCTAGGGTACGTTGGGTGCGTTCACCGACTTGGGTACCACAGCGATATCCAGCCGCTCCATCCCCTCCAACGATCGCTTCGAGTAGTGGGCCGACGCCAGATCCGGCCAGAACACCGCGTCTTCGAACTTTCGGGTATTTCGCGATTCGCCGGGAAAATCGAGTTGACCATCTTATTCAGCCGCTGCCGCTGCGTTATTGCCTGCTCCGAAACCAGGAGACACGACTTCCGCTTCCTGACATGTATGTTTGCCAGGTACTTTTTCTGTGTTAGGCCGGTTGAATCGACCTCCCGGCCAAGCGCACGCAGCGATGTAGCCACTTTTCCCTCGGTCTTCCTCTTCTGCATTCTTTGGAGCTTCTTGTCGCTCAGGGTCGTCGGTTGTACGGAACCAGGCTTTTTTTGTGTTGCTCTGATTGTTGTCTAATAGTGCCAAAATGTTGTAGATGCCGGGACGGGCGTATCCGGCGTCCACAAAGTGCCCCACGATGCCCGTTTTCGGGGTGCCGTTCTTTGAACGCGCACACTTCTGAACGGAGTTGCTTCACTGTTTTTGCCATCACGGTTAGAGTTCGACTGATAGAGCTGTCAAATTTTGTCTGCTGACTCATGGGTTACTATGATTGATGCTACATGGGTAGTTTCGTCAGTGCGGGTGAAGGTAAACCCATGGATAATCGGCAATTTTTGTCCATTTTTTAAATACAAATGTTATTCTTGATGCTCACTCTTCGGCGGCCACAGAAAGAATGTGAAACGATGGCGCCATCAATGCGGTTTTGGCAGTTCAGAGAGCTTGTTTACGTGCACTTAGAAAATTTCCGATAAGATCGGTTTGAGATTGTATGCTCCAAACTTATTACAAATGAAGTAGAATAGCCGAAAAACAGACACCAGCGTTTACATTTAAATCAGCTCCTCAATCTAATAGTACAGAATCCGGAAAATGACAATGGAACATTTTGTTTGTGCGGATGGAATCCTAACATCTTGTAAACAAGCTTCCTGAACTGTCAAAAAAAAAAGAGATTAACACATTCCGTGCAATGGTCGCCGTTCATCGACGGTTCAGTAGGATTCGGCGTTGCTGTTATGACAGCGCAGTCCATACACATCCCTCAAAAGTTTAAGAACAATCTTGTGAAAGGCTGTACAGATTCTACACTGGTAAAAAAGCAATAATAATATCTATGTGTCCGATACACGATTTTTTGCAATTTGATCAACAAATGATAGCTATTTGTAACCACACATGTCTAATACCGCTATGTGTGGCCACACATACTTATTATTTATCACATAAATTTCATTTGCAATTCTCAGAGAGTTCTGTTTATGTGTGAACACATCAGTATTATGTGAAAGTTTTCATAGATTTTTTCAATAAATGTGTGTGGGTTATTGGCCGTGTATGGATTGTGCTGGTTTTGTTGAAAGATATTTGTGATTTTTTCATCTACGAACATTTTTGTCAAGTAAGTACATGGTTCATCTGCTGACCCAGAAGACGTGAGTTCTCAAAGGAAAAACCACTTCTATCTTTATTCGACAACATCTGGCAAAATACCTTAATCCTGTAAGGAAGGTCTGATTATACCTATCCTTAAACCTGACAAAAATAGAAATAGTGCCGTCCGTTTTCGGCCCACCAACCTTCTAAATTGTACACGGTGTTCAATAAGTTCGGATACACTTTCAAAATTTGTTAAAAAAATGAAAACATGTTTTTTTATTTTTTGGATTTATGTTATTGAAAGCTATGTTTACAAGGAACGTTTACAACATTTCTCTTGGAATGACCCCCCCTTTGTACTCCTTAACGAGCTTCAAACGTTTCTCGAACGCGTCGCAGGCGGCACGCACGGACTGCATGGGCATTTCGTCCCAGATTTTGAGAATTACCGTCTTGAAATGATCCAAAGTGCTGACCTTGTATTCGTTCAGCTTCGCCATCATATAGGACCAAACAAAAAAGTCGAGAGGATTCAAGTCCGGGGAGCTGGGAGGCCACAAAGTTTTGTCCAGAAAGTCGGTTAAATTGTCCCGACACCAGGCTTGAACCACATTTGCCGTATGGGCTGGTGCACCGTCCTGCTGGAACACGTAGTGCTCATCGCCGTAGAGGCTTCGGAGACTGGGGCAACAACCTTTTCCAAAACCTCAGTTTTGTAGTACGCCGCGTTGATTTTGACGTTTTTTTCAATAAACACCAAGGGTAGCTTACCACGTTTGCATACTGCCCCCAAACCATCACCGACGCGGCACTTTGGAACCGAGGGATGTTTATATTGGATTCAGGAATGCTGTCCCTCGATGGCGCCCA
Organism: Aedes japonicus; assembly: GCA_034211315.2. Classification (NCBI taxonomy): domain Eukaryota; kingdom Metazoa; phylum Arthropoda; class Insecta; order Diptera; family Culicidae; genus Aedes; species Aedes japonicus. The sequence goes on from JASCZW010001981.1 coordinate 320,047, forward strand.
CACCCGGTCATTTTGCACATCAGTGGCTGCTGCAGCACGAACAGTTTCTCGTCCGAAAAACAAACTCCTGACCAGCGTGCCGAGAGAGGATCCTCTTAGCTCGATCCAACCGCTTTTTGCTGGTAGCCTCCGAAACGCCATGGACCTTACGTTTTTGTAAGGCCTGAAACCAAGGTCCTTGGTGAGTATGGTGTGAGCGGTTCCAATGGAAACGTTGAGATCTGCAGCCGTTTTCCGGATTGAGCGGTTCTTTTTGCGCCGAATTCGCTCCCTCACGATCTTGATGACCCGTGGCGTCCTCGCTGAACGCGGCCGACCGGATCTCGCACGGTCATTGGTCGAGGACGTCTCCCGGTATCGCCTGATGGTCGTGTAGACAAAGTTCCGCTTGAACCCATGCGATTTCAGCAGCCGGAATATATCGCCGGGTCGCTCACCGTTCAAAAAACGCTTAATTACGAAGTCCCGATACTCTTTCATCGCGCGTAACAAACGAACAACAACTAACAGAATGTCAACACCGCGCACATTCGGTAGCGTATGAATGAAGCTAAAGCTGACACCAATACCAATGCAGAATATGTACATGGCGCATACCTACGCAATGATGAAAACTTGTATTCGAACTTATTGAACACCGTGTAAGGTAAAATTCTTTAGAGTACTATACAGACGATTCATAACTCTCATGGAAGCTCAGGGTTTTTGACACTGAATATCATTGACTGTCATATGGAGAGTAGAATGCATGGTGATGTATCTCTTGATCTGCTAATAGCTTACGGCCGTGTAAGTCGATTTCCCATACTTAAGTCCCTTGAGTTGAGTTAAGCTATGTACAAAGCTTTCTGAAGGATGGGAGATTCAGGGTCAACATTGCCGGTAATCGATCCGTCAAGCAAATGGAATGGTATACCTCAAAGCTCAGTGATAGCTCCCGCCATGTTCCTCATCTGCACACAACGAACTCTCGCTTGCCACTGTTTTGGTTTGGAAAAATGAAAAATCCTTGTCGAAATACTTAGCAACTTGAATGCTTGTACACATTGAAAACGTCTGCGTTCTGTTGACGTAAATTTGTTAGAACGCAAATGAAACGTATCCATTGTGGACAAGCCTTTCCTTTACCTCGGATTCAACTTTGGACGTTATATGCAATCATCCAATCCATGGTTATGTTTTATGCTATGTTCAGACTATAGAGTTATAACATGAAACAAGGGAGTTGTAAAAAGTTTCAATAAGAAAAACGTCATCAAGCCAGCCTCTGTAGTCTGAACAAAGCATTATCTTGTATCGAATGAATATGCAGCTCATGACCACGAACGATTTTTCATATGCGTATTAGTGTGTTCGTATTATGTCACTTCTGTCCGTACACCGATTGTGACATTTGTCACTTTGCTGTTAAAAGAAGGAGTGAGGAGGAATTGTGAAAACACAAAAAACTGTTTGCTATTATTATATCTTCACATGTATTCACTTCATGATTCAATCGGATTCTCGCTATTTCGGACATTATCAGAAACATGAAATGCGGAAGTATTATCGTTCTTGTGCGTTTCTCAAGTTGAGTGGTGGTGTAAAAAGGTTGTTTACAAAATTATTACCAAAAGATGGACCATGGACGCATCTTGCTAATGGAAGAGCCTCGTCATCATCGGCGTACTAAATTTTAAAGATTGATTCCAATTTCGAAATAAGTTTACATTTTAGGGTACGAATCATACCGTAAGTATCGTATTTGTATGTGTCTTAGATCTTGCAGTAGTTAGATTTAATCTCTATGATTACGCCAGCTCAGACACTTCAATGGCAGTGATGGTTACTCAAATTAATTTCGAACTAGTGGGAGACATACAAAATGACACGTTTGTCTTTTCATAAATCGCATTATAAGTGCATGTTTTTTTAAAATTTGAATGCAATCCTTCCAATACTTTAGAAAAAGTTTTTTTTTGTTGGGATTCACCGTGTTGCTTTATTTTTATGCAATATTGAAATGTTGAATGTGAAGTAATACGGTGGCTACAACGACACTGTAAACATGTATATGTATTTAGTGTGCTTGACTCGTCTCTAAGATAACCAGCCCAGGTTGTCTACATTTGAGCTCTTCAAACAATGGTGAAGCCAATTTGATGCTGCGTTAAGAACGTCTTCATGTGCCATGTAAGCAATTTTTACAAGAAATTGATTTTTTTCTCCGAGGATGTCAAATTGATAAAATGTGATAATCTAATGTACGTGTCGTTTGTTTGGTTCTATAATTTGAGAAAAATCGTGCCACTTGCTCTTGCTGCTATATTTACATTTGAGATTTGCGTGTCGTATGAAAGGACTTTGAGTATTAAATTCAGATGATTTGACGAATCTTTAAATTTTACAGGTGTTCCACGGAAAATGGTTAAATCATTATTGCAGAAAAAAATGTGTTACACAAATTTTCGCATCACACACTTGATATTTGGTGTTATTATATTGGCAACCATAATATTCTATTCCACACTGAACAGTCGACAATTCGATGTACCATTGAAGCGATATCCGGAGCCACGCTCCAACAGCTCAGAAAAATACTATGCAGCGTTCCAAATGGCAAACTCAACATCACGTACTGTGCAACTGCAAACAAAACAATCGAGTAGGAAAAATTGTGGATTTTTTACCTTCCTAGCTAGTGGCTGTGGTTCATCAACTAACATTACAAATGTGCTGCGGAAACTAGGTGAAGTAAATCTTATCTCGAACGAGTCCACGATTAAAGATGATGCTGAAATTGATAACATACAACGAATAGACAAGCTATCGGAATCCCAGCCAGTGGACGATGCAAGGAAGCATGATTTACCTACTGGAAATAGTTCTACATCTACCAAAACGGCTGTCTCCAAACCTGTTGAAAGCTCAACGGAAAAAGTAGTTAAGACCAAGGATATTTATGAACGGGGGCACATGAATGACCCAGCTAGTATTAACAATATTTGCCCGAACAAGGGTTCTGATGTAAATTTACTCATTTTGGTTACATCGGCACCTACTCACCGCGAACAAAGGTTGTCCATACGACAGTCCTGGGGACATTACGGCATTCGTCGAGATATATCCATTGGATTCGTGCTTGGACGCACGTCAGATCAACGTATTGAAGATCAACTGTCGGCGGAAAACTACATGTACAGTGATTTAATAAGGGGGAATTTTATCGACAGCTACAGGAATCTCACATTAAAAACGATATCTTTACTCGAATGGACCAGTAGCAATTGTCCAAATGCAACCTATCTGCTGAAAACAGATGATGACATGTTTATAAACGTGCCGAAATTGTTACAATTCATCGAATCTCATCTGAGTTACAAGCGTTCGATATTCGGACGTTTAGCCAAGAAGTGGAAACCTATCCGGAATAAAAAGTCCAAGTATTATGTCAGTCCGGAACAGTATTTTCCTCCAGTATTTCCACCTTTTACTACCGGTATGTATTATTTTTATGAATACTCTATTTTGTCTCATATCTGAAGAATCTAGATGATTTTTACTTTCTAAATTATGTACAGTAGGGTATATAATAATGGTGCCAAACTGATATCCTAAAGATTGTCTCTTAACTAAATCGGTCCGCGAATGATAAACTTCACCATAAAACTAAATAGCTTAATCTTGCTTAAGCTTAAGCATCATACTGCAAATGTACACCCCGTGATAGATCACCTTGCTTTGTAGCTTTTGACTGAGCTGAGATTACTCATATATTTTGATTATTTTTATATTTGGCATCGAGGTTTATATTTTGTAACTCGACCTGAAGGATAACCGATGGCCATACTGCCGTTATTAGCATAACTGTCCCATGTATATAGGGAAACCCATAGAACATGGGACAATTATGCGTAGAACGGCAGCATACGATTTGTATGAAAATACTTCTTCCTGTAGTCCAAAAGTAACGCTCAGGTTCATTGCATAGCGCAGTAGCGCAGAGTTTATTGCTCACTTCGACAATGATTTTTCATTAGGGCTTAACTGACAAACGTAAACAATGGCTTCTTCCGTAAATTTCTCGTGGCACAAAGGCTACTGAAGACGTCCTCTTGAGGTGTCCATCTGATTCCCAGTGCCTTAACGGTTAAGGCTTAACCGAATCATCTTCAGTTTGTGTTAGCGAAATGGGTTCGTTTTGAATGGTGTCGCACTCCAATAGCTGCGGTTCATTCGTGCTCCATTTTCGCAGAGAAAAGCCAGCGCTTCCAAGTACCTCGGTGATTTCGTTAAGGAGAAATTTCGCTTCGTCGCTGGAATCTGCCCCCGAGAGCAGGTCATCCACATAAAAGTTTTTGGGAATCCGCTCGGCTGCTAGTGGGTGTTTTTTCTTATTGTCTTCAGCGACCTGCTGCAAGGCCGCCACAGCCTGATACGCCGCGCTCGCCGTACCGTAAGTAACGGTCAATAAGCGATAGTGGCCCAGAGGTTGGTCCGGACTATTTCGCCACACTACCCGTTGGAAATCGGCATCTTCCATGGCAACGAGAATTTGCCGATACATTTTCACGATGTCAGCGATAAAGGCGATAATGTACGTGCGCCAGCGAAGGTAAACATTAAAGAGAGACTCGTTCACATTTGGGCCCACTAGCAGGCGGTCATTCAGTGAAACTCCGGAAGCACTCTTGCTCGAGGCGTCGAACACGACACGTATTTTCTTCGTCGTATTTTCGTCTTTCCACACTGCGTGATGCGGAAGATAGAACGATTTTTCCGATGCGACCGCCACTTCGTCTGGCGGTATTTTCTCCATGTGGCCGAGAGCCTCATACTCAGCCATGAACTGTTGATAGTGTTGCTGTAGGTCTTGATCGATGCTGAACTTCCGCTCCATGGACTTGAACCGCCGGATGGCAGCAGTAATCGATTCACCTAGTTCTGGCTTGGTACAGTCGAAGGGTAGGCGAACTATGTATCGCCCTGATTCAGTCTGGGATAGGGTGGAGTGGAAATGCTCAACAGCACGTTGCTCATCCGGAGTAAACTGCTTGGTTTTAGGCACCTCCTCGACTTCCCAGAATTTCCGTAGAGTTTGGTCCAAGTTGATTGATGTCGGTAGACCGAGTATCGCACGACCCTCGGTGGAATGCGATGTGTTGAAGTGGCCACCAACCAGGTAGCCGAAGACGGAGTTTGTGCAATGGGTATGCCACGACCGTCGTATAGCTTGCCCGGTTCTAGAATAGAGAAGAAGGCTTCGATTCCTAACAAAATGTCAATCTTACCGCGCTCATTGTAGCCTGGATCTGCGAGAGGTGCCTTGCCTAAGGCATCAGCATCGACGTCAAACTTTTGACACGGTTGATCCGGAACCAACTGGTTCAGAATTAATGCATCCACCACGATGACGACACGGTCGTCGAATCGCGATGCTATCTGTAGCGTGACTGCTCCCGTTGTCTTGCTGGGTTTCCCATCGGTGATACCGCTGACGAGAATGCTGGCATTTCGCCTCTCCAGGCCAAGACGTTCGAAAGCTTGCTTGCTGATCAATGAATTCATACAGGCAGAGTCCACCATTGCCCGTACTTCGCACAAGACCTTGTTCCTTCCGAACACCTTCACAACAGCCGTAGGCAGCAAACCGAGGAAGTTCACTGAACAGCTGGTTTTGAGATCCGCGACATACGATGCCACCGAATCCGCTTCTTTCGGCTCTTCTGCTGTAGTTTGATGCTGCTTCACAGCTGCTGATTCTTCTCCGAGCTGGCCGGAACTAGAGGCAGAGCTGATTCCACTTGTGCAGAGCAATGAATGATGCTTTTGCTTGCACTGTTTGCACACTACGGTTGAGGTGCAATTCTTTACAATGTGAGTTGCTTTGAGGCAATTAAAGCAGAGCCTAGCTTGCTGGGTGAATTCTCGTCGATCATTTACCGGCATCCCTTTGAAGCCGGGGCACTGGTATATGGTGTGACGCTCTGAGCATTGCGGGCAGGATTGCTGGGTACTTGCGTGAAAGCTTTGGATGATTTTGCTTGACGAAGCGGTCTTTGTGTGTTGGTCCATACGCCGGTCTTGCTCCTTCTTAGTCGTCATGTCAGTTCCCTTCTTGGAGAAGGATGCGCAGGTTTCCAAGGCATCGCATCTTCGCTCGAGGAACGTGACGAAATCCTGGAAGCTAGGATACTCCACATCGACTAGCTTTTGTGCCCACAACGAACGGGTTTCACGGTCAAGTTTCTCCAACAGCAAATGTATCAACCACGGGTCACGAGATTCGTACGGTTCGCCTAGAGCCTTGAGCTGTCGTACAATTTCATCCGAGGTCGATGCAATTTTACGGAGTCCCACGAGTGTTGGTGCAGTAACTGGCGACTGGTCTACAAATTCCTTCACAAGTGCCGCGACAGTATACTTCTTCTTATCGTAGAACTCGTTCAGTTTGTCCCAAACTTCTGCGTAATTGGCATCGGTGATAGTGAACGCACTAACCAACTTCTTGGCTTCTCCGTCCAGGTGTGAGAGCAGGTACTGCAGCTTCGCGGAATCCTTAATGTTCCTCGAATGAATGCAGCTTTCGAACAGGTCCTTGAAGGAGGCCCATTGCTTTCGGTCGCCGTTGAAGACTGGTAGCGTGAAAGTTGGCAAGCGCACCTCGAGCGGAACTTGGCCTCGGGACGCTTGAGCGTCAGCGATCGGACTGGAAATGCTCACGGAACCAACCTGGCCAGCCAACTGCGACACATTATTAAAGGGTGCAGCCTGTGACGTCATTAGCAATCGTTGTGACTCGATCAGCAACATGATTGCATCCTTCAGATCACACGATGGTTCGACGATTGTTGCTTCGCTGCTTCTTTGGGGTTATGTTCGCCGAGTAGCTTGATGTAGCGTCCTTTCACAGCGTAATACATTTCCTCGAACTCCAAACGATGATTGAAAATCGAGCTGACTTCTTCGAGCGCTTGATACTGCTCTTCCACTTCCGATTGCACTTTGTCGAACTGATCAAAGAGATCTGTAAGTTTGTTCAAGCGCTCCTGGATCTCGCCGGCAGGAGGCTGTCTTCTTTCTACCGCGTTCGCATTATTCTGCTCCCATTTCATGCGCTCGAAAAGCACATCGCGACGTTTTCGAATTGCTTCCATAGCGAGTCGTAAATATCCGGCGACGAAGGTCCAAAATGATGCGAGGGAATCGGAATATCTAATAAAACGCGGTGAATTAATTAAAAGAAAAGCGGACTGTATTAATTTGATTTGGATAAAGAAAAACGTGTTTGATCTTGAATGATCGACAGTCGAAAGTTCTCGATACGTCGTTGATATTCGTCAATGTTGGTAGCACCGGGCGATGAGGAATGTGACAGCTGGTTATGCGGGTAGTGTGAACGCGCACCAACAGTATAGGGATGGACTCCACGCGAACAGCTACCAATGTCTAGCGGCTAGGTGAACTCTTCCTCTTCGAGATGACCGCGGTGGATTGATTAGGCGAGTTTTCAATGATAAGTAATTCGCGGAAAAAAGACATTGTTTACGTGAAATATCTTTGCCGACTTATATTTGGATCCTATGTAGCGATGGCGGAGCCAACTAAAAATGGGATATGAAAGATACAGCCCCTCTTTCAAAGATTCATTGGATTCAACCATGTTCATGTATTGCGATAATAATAATCTAGAATAGTTATCCTAAGCATTCTATAACTTGGGAGGATCATTGCTATCCTCTGGCTATGAAAAATACTGAGAGATCTCTCCGTATAGACAAGGCGAAATCTAGATTCAGTATTTCCGGTCTGGTCCGGCCTAACTATACAGCAACACCATGCTGGAGGTGGCTGGGTTCTATTCTTGGACTGATGTAGGATTTTTTAGTTTAGGAAAATTTATCAACTTTTTGGGCATAGAGTATGATTGTACTTTCGACCCAACCATACTTAAGCTTTAGCTTGACTGACTGCACGTATCAATGGTTGCTACTCCGTGATTGATCAGAATCAGTGAAATTGCAAAATAAATCAACTGAATGGGGCTGGGAGTAACCGGCCGTTCTCACTGTACACGTTTCAGTGACTCAATTTCTTTAATAATCAATAATGGCGCCGGCCAAGTCCTTGCAATCAGGTGGGAATAGGGACGGAAAGCTAGTGTGACCTTTGCTGTTCAGGGACCGTGTTTACCTCTGCATCCCCACAAAGGTCACAGGAAGGAGGTTTTTCTATGTTAGTAGGGTAGGGTTTAAATGATCAGGATTCACCTTGATAAGTGATGTGATCATATAATATAGTTCATATAATTCAGGGGACAAAAAGGATAACAATTACCTGTTTCGCTCCATGTTTTTGAGAGCACTTACCACCTCTCAATTGTCTGAAGATCCTTTGCGGGGTCCAACTGGTTGGCGTTCTGCTTATTCCAAAGTATCTATATGATGTCTACCCAAACCCGCCATGCTTGCCTATATGGCATTGCACGTTTTCAATCTTTGTGTTCAAAACAAACACAGAAGCAAAGCTCAGTCACGTCACTAATCAACGCAGCCTTGTTTCTGCGAATTTCTCCTGGAAGACACACACACACACACACACACACACACACACACACACACACACACACACACACACACACACACACACACACACACACTTTTTCTCCACCGGTGAAAAATCTGCTTCTTAGCATCCGGCTATGCGCATCAATCGCCAACTTTAGCTCACCAGACATCCGCCTACGATCCGGATAACTTTTTCGCGCTTTTCATTTCCCCGAGGATGGAACAATTTGACAATTTAAGACTACGAGAACTCGGCCACCGAAATATTTAACAAAACGTCAATCAAAGCAACAAAAACACGAAAAATCGGAAGTAAATTTGTAATATCCACGGGAGAGATAATATTTGCTATCATCATCGAACAAGGCACACTTCGATCTGTACTTTCCACCCAACCATGCTAATGCAAAAATGGTACTTGGCATCGAAAGCGCCTGATCAATAACTGTGGAACCGCATTTAGAGCACTAACTTGAGAGCAAGCAATAAGCTAACCGTGAAAGCATTTAACTTGAAATGCTAAGAAAGAAGCCAAATTACCTCTACATTACCTCATGCATAATCATTTGGCTCCATGGCTTTCCCCGCGAGCCTTTCTCCTAAACGACAGTCTCCATAATGTATCATATCCCAGAAAGTACAGTTTCCCAGAAAACCCCTTCCCAGAAAAGACCCTTTCCCAAAAACATTCCCCGAATATTCCAAGGGGGAACGGAAGGCAAAAATCATGAACACGTTTTTGTAACTTATCATTTACTCACCGAGTTAACTTTGTGTTTAGTTTGGAACTTCGGTTTGTGTTTGGTTTGGAACCACAAGTCTAACTTTTAACGGATATCAAATATTGGTGTAATGTCTTTGGCAGAGTTTTAGTTTGCCTAATTAATAGAACCATTACTGAAGAAATCATTTCTGTCTGTTTATGTTTTTGAGTTATACGGCGCTTTAAACCCGATTTTTACATGTACTGCTATAAATAAATCATTCAGAGGGTGATAATGTTCTACCATTTTAACATTTTTAATAGACAACTTTTCAAAATAAAGAATTACTTTCTGCAAAAAAGAAAAAGTTATTGTAAAAGGTTCTTAACATTAATATAAAACAAAAACTACAAGGGGCAACTTAATGAGCCTGTACGCAAAGGTGACGTAGGACTGAGTAGCAATGTGTAATGAATGTTGTAATCATTTGTTTCAATATTTCGTGATGGTAGTCATTTATAAAATTTCTATTTGGCATGACTTTCTTGGCATAAGCTTGCTTTATGTTTGCGCTTGGGAATAATATAGAGACCGTTTAAATTTCCGAGCCTTGTTTGAAATTGTACAAAAGATTTAAGGTATGCGGCGAAGGGTAAGCTGAAATTAGTTTAGCCACCATTGGCTTCCCATTGACAGGAATTTGGAACGGTATGTTAGATATATTCTAAAAAAAACTCTTTAACTGAAAAAATCAAATTAGTCGTTCAAAAAAGGACAGATTTTCAATCGTCCATGTTCCATCGATCTGCTTTGGACCTGTCGTATTCACATCTTTACTTATACTGTGCGACAATTCATAAGTTAGCAATACTATCGCCACGCCATTATCTGCTAATTACTAGTAACTGGTCATGCTAATGTTGCTAGGTAATGCATTTTCTTCACAAATGTAGCGTTTTCTTCATACTTTTAAGAAAAAATACGGATAAAATTATTCGTCACGGTTGCGAAGGAATTCTCGAATTTTTCCTGTAACACGGCTCATTAGGCGGCGCACACCTTCTTCGTCCATCGTTTTAGCTATCTTATTCCACCAGGTCTTCATCTGATTGATGTCTTTGACAACCTTTCCCTTTGCCTTGAGTCTCCTCTTCATGATTGCCCAGTATTTCTCAATAGGGCGGAACTGGGGGCAGTTGGGTGGGTTAAGGTTTTTCGGAACAACCTGGACCCCTTTCTCTGCATACCATTCTTGAACGACTTTGCTGTAATGACAGCTTGCCAAATCTGGCCAAAACATTACGGGATGGTCGTGGGATCGAATGAACGGCAAAATTCGTTTTTGGAGACACTCTTTTTGGTATAGTTCCGATGACATTGTCTTATTTGTAACGAAAACTTTCGTTTTTTACCACAGCTGCAAATGCCCTGCCAAATCATAAATTTTCGTGCAAATTTGTCGGCAAAAACAAATTTAAATTTGGCTGGAACATCCCCCCGAGCCGTTGCCAAGTAAAATTTTTGACCTGGGATTTGCCCGAAGTCAGCCTTGACATAGGTTTCATCATCCATCAGAAGACACCCGTCGAACTTGGTCAGCACCTGGTCGTATAGCTTTCGAGCACGGATTTTGGCCACACTATTCTGTTTTATGGTCCGATTCGGCTGTTTGCTAGCTCGATACGACTTGATTCCTTCCCGGAGTCGAGTTCTCCTCACGGTACTATGGGCAGCACCGAATTTTCTGGCCAAATCACGGTCCGACAGATTGGGATTCCTCTTAATCGTCTTCAAAATCTTACCACGCGGTTTCCGGTCGACAGTTCCACTCCGACGATTGGTTTGAGGCTTCCGAATCGTCGTCAATGTTTCCTTATACCGTTTGATAACGCGTCATACGGTATTTCTGGGCAATTTCAGCTGTTTAGCTAGCCTAGATACAGACCACAATGGATTTTCCAAATAACTGTGCACAATTTTTTTCCTTCTTTCGGCTTCCATGTTGATTGTTTACAAAGTACAGTCGATTTGCGGAATGTCAAAAATACATACGTGAAGCTGACAAAATTCCCGACACGTGGGCGCCAAGAACTTCCAAATCCGTCCACCAGGAGCGCTTGTTCCAATTCTAAATGAAGCAAGCCTTATTCGAACTGCACCACGAAAAAAAAACTTCTGATGTTGTTATTGTTATAGGGAACACAGAAGATGTCATAGTTTACAAATCCGACCACTAGGGTCGCTGTAAGAATCAAGATTGTTTGTTCCAATACTAAATGGACCACACCTTAAGTAAAAGCTTCAGTCATTGGTGGATTGGATTGGTGGATATATGTGGTTTCTCAAGCAAACGAAGAAATCTAATTCTGTTATGATGAGTTCGAGGAGATTAAGAGCGAATAACTGATAGCCTCGATTCCAGTCACATACAAATAGGCTTATTCTGAGCGCGTGTGTGAAGAGAGACGACTTGTTGTCACAACGAGGTGATTATGACAACTGTTTCTTTGAGTTATAAAAGATACATATTGTTTACATAACAAACATACGTAATTTTGAAATTAATATACACCTCATACAATTCTCACGAAAGAATCAGATGTCATAATTATCCCCAGAATAAGCCTATTTGTATGTGGCTGGAATCGAGGATATCAGTTATTCTCTGGGATTCTCGAAGGAAATAATTTTATATATTACTGACTTAATTCTATTATTTATAAACTCCAGTTGGTCTTGTTTTTCTAATATTTCGTCCTTGTTTTCTTTGCAATTTCCCAGGCCCAGCTTATCTAATGACTTCGGATATCATCGTGGAATTATACAACAAGTCGTTATCACAAACTTACCTCAAGCTGGAAGATGTATATACAACGGGAATAGTAGCACAACTACTAAATATTCATAGAATAAATATAAAAGAATTTTTAAATAGGCGCATTGCTTTTAATCAGTGTAACATAAAAAAATCTATCAGTATACACATGGTAAAAACAAACGAACAATATGATCTGTGGAAAAAACTATCTGATAACAGTGTACAATGTAAATAATGCTGTAGTTATAATTGATAATAAAATAACTATTTTATACAAAATCGTATCTCAGTTCTTCACGTGATGACTATCGTTGAAACGATAAACCCAAATTTCAGGACCTACGATTCAGTATATGGGTACACTCCGCTTCACTTTACTCAATTTTTGAGTACAATTGTACGCTATCTCTTTTCTCTCACGGAAATGTTACTTAATTTTCGTTAAAAAGTGGATCAACTAAATTTTTGAGTAGATCAACTTTTACGAGAATTAAGTAACATTTCCGTGAGAGAAAAAGATAGCATACAATTGTACTCAAAAATTGAGTAAAGTGAAGCGCGAGTGTAGTAATTAATTAATAATCGGTCTTCCGTTTCTTTCTCTCCCACGATTCGCCCGTTCAGACAGCTGATACTGAAGTTGGTTTTGTCATCGATATCTTTAGTAGGACAAGGGAGGAGCGACGGTTGTTGCACATCGGCTTTAAACAGCAGCGGACAAAGGACATGGCTAGTCGTGTTAGGAAAGGAATGGATTTCTATCAGACGCCATACATCGCGATAAACAAAATCTAAATGGACTGACTACAGTGTTTTAATTAAGGATCGTAGAAGCAACAATCAATATGCAACTAGCGAATTGAAATTGGTTCACTGTTGTAGAACCCCTAGGTCCGAAGTACACCTTGCAGTCTGCACCTTGCAATAATTCTTGCGCTTTTCTGTACTTTTCGGTACTAGTATCTTTGTTGATGTTTTGATTCGCTATGTTATTTTGACACAATACTTGAGGGTGTGTTGGTGAGAGTTACGTTATTAGGGGTGAATCATAGGCTTGTGACCGAGCTTGGGACCGGTGTGCTAGTACTTCCTGAGCCAAGAAATACTTTTGTTTTCTTCATGACTATCCACCCGCTGGTAGAAGGGGAATCTCCTCTGGTCCATTAGGGCTTCAAGTGTATTCTTTGTCCCATACCCGACAATCGTCTCCTTTCAGGGCTACAAGACGATTTAAACTGTGAAGAGCGTAGCTCAAACTTATTCTTGTAATGGTTATTGTAATCAAGGTCTATACACCAAATATGAGGTCTGTAAAATATACAAAAAATGTGGTAAAAACTTAGTAAATTTGTCTGCAGTTTCCTGGTAATTTTGCAATAGGCAAACAATTACTTTAGCTAAGTGCCACATTCGGCATAATCCCGTTCGGCATAATGACCTTTTGACTAAACATTCTTGAAATAATATAAAATCCGAGCGGTCATTTGGCATAATGACTGTTCCGTCCGGGGAACGAGCAAAGTGGACTGTAACACTTCTTCTGGAGTAGGCCAAAGCTAGAGGATAAGGATCCTCGCTGGGTGCTTTGCCTCCGGAAAACACTCCGCCAGTGGAGTGGAAACACGAGCGATTTTCTTGAAGCCGTGTCACGTTACGACTTCTGTGTTCACTGCTGTAGACTTAGGACTGTTGTTGTGAATGAATACACACTTAGAAT
>JASCZW010001982.1:0-54360 GCA_034211315.2 Aedes japonicus
AATACCTCATTGAACTGATTAAAATGAATGTGGACATCGCCAGAGACTTTTGCGTTATTGAGCTTCTGAATGTTAAGGAGAACTGGTGGGGTATTGACCACGAGCTCGATTCACTTGGACCACGATAGCATATTGGGTCAGAAATACAAAAAGTCCTAGATGCTCAGGAAGATACTTTCTAGAAGCTCAGGTAGAGACTTCCTTGAAAAACAAAAACTTCTCCAAAGGTCAGACAGAAGCTTCTTAGAAGTATAAGGAGTACTTCTTAGAAATTTAAACAGGAATATCCCAAAATTTCAGGACCAAATACCCCCGAAGTTCAAGATAACAGAAGTTCAGCAGAAAAATTTCCCAAAAATCAGGAGCGGACTTCTCAGAGCCTCAGGAATAAGTGTAGGGACGAGAATTTCTTAGAAGTTCAGAAACTTTCCAGTGGTTCTGACATTCTTCCCAAAAATTACAAATGGAACTTCAGCAAACAATGCGAAGTTCAGCAAAAACCTTCCAGAAGATTAGCAAGAAACTAACCAGAGAGGGCACTGCTCAAGACGATACATCCTAGAAGTTCAAAAGAGAACTTTTCTGAAGTTCAGGAAAGGCCTTCCTAGAAGTCCTGGAACAAACTTCCAGATAAAATTAGTTAGTGCTTGCCAAAAGTGCTAGAGGGCTTTTCCAAAGTTCAGAAGTCAACATATCAGAATTTTAACAATGAAGAAGTTCAGGAAGCAAAGCTCTCCAAAGTACATAATTAAACTTTACAGATGTACAGAGGGTGTTTTGTACTGTAGTTTGAGCAAAAATTTCTCAAAAAATCAGGAAAAACTTTTCCGAAGTTCAGGTGAAAACTTCAGAAGAGTTCAAAAGTTTAGAAGAGAACTTCTGAAAAGTTTAGGAAAAATATTTCCACACATCTAAGGGAATTTTCTTCAAAAATTCTGGAAAGGACTTTTCCAAAATAACATACTTTTTGTAGATCAGGATATGACTTATCAGAAGTTAAGAAAGAATAAGCTCAGGAACAAAAATCCCCAAATTTCAGAAATAAAAACTTACCAGAGAGACCAAACGTTTTAGTGAAAAACTTCTCTGTATCCGCACAAATCCGGACACCTCAAAACATGAATAAAACATAAATTTCGCATTATACTTCTGTCGTAGTTGTTTATTTCAGATTCATGGGATGTGTTTTAACAATTGGTGTAGGCAAAACATAGTTATTCGGTATTTGCATAAATTTTCGAACTTTGCGCTTGACTCCATCCATTAGGGTTTGTACAGACTCATCAGAAATCGTAGAAGCCGTTTTTGTCCAAATTTGCTGGAAGTGTTTGATGTCTTTGATTCCTTGCTTCTTTCAAGAAAGCTTCCGCTTCATCAGAGCCCAATATCTCTCGATTGGTCGTAGCTCTGGACAATTTGGCGGGTTTGAGGTTATTGGAGCAATGTTCACTTGATTTGCTTGGTGATTGGTACCATCACAGTTTTAGCTTAGTGGCATGATGCCAAATCGGGCCAGAACAAAGGTTTTTCTTTGTGACTTTTGATGAAGTGTAGCAATCGCTTCTGCAGACACCCTTTCTGATAGATCTTCTTGTTGATTGTGCCTGCAGTGACGAAAGATTTGCTCTGATTGCCAGACGTGCAAATTGCTGACAAGGTATTTTTTGGGCCTTACACACAAGGTATTTTTTGGGAAATTTCGATGCCTACTTCGTTCTGAAATGTTCAGCTGTAGCATTTCTGACAATAGCAGAATAAAAATCCAGCCCTGAAAGCTGCTTGAAATCCTCCAGGACATAAGTTTCATCGTCCATAACAACGCATGAAAACTTCGCCAAATATTCACAGTACAAACGTCGAGCCCGTGATTTCTGTTTGTCGTTGCGAATTGGAACTGTTTTTACATTATACGACTTAAGTCCCAAACGTTGTTTTGATTTTTGGACAAAACCAGGTGACATCCCTATTTTACGAGCCACCGTTCGAATGGAGAGATTTGGGTTTTTCATTAATATCCTTGTCACCTTTCGGTCCATGACAGGATCAGCGTGTCCAATGTTTTTGTCACTTCTCGGTTTCCTCTCCACCGTCAAACGTTCCGAAAATGATTTGAGCACATCGTGAACAGTGGATTTAGGCAAATCCAATGTTTTTACAAGGTCCCGAATTGACAAGTCGGGATTTGCCGTACGCCCGAACAAAATTCGAATTGTAAACATCAATGAAATGTAAACATCAATCATAGTCTTTTTCAACTATACCACAGTGAAATTTTTCATTACTACGTGCAATATTTCAAAAGTTACAATGATTTGAAGGTGTCCGGATTAATGTGGATACAGATTTTAGTTCAGGAGAGGACTTTCCAAATTTTTTTGACACAGAGTTTTCCTAAAGTTCATAATCTAACAATCTAGAATTTCAAATTGAGGTTTTAAAAAAGTTCAGGAACTCTCAGAAATTTTCCAGAAGTATGTGGTGTATCTCGTAGTAGAAGCAGGAATCTCTCTGAATGTCAGGAACAAACTTCCCCGAAATTGAGAAAAGGACTTCTCAGAAGTTCAGGAGGAAACTTTCAACAAATTTAAAAGATTTTCTTCGAAATTTTGGACAGATTTTTCCCAAAGTTTAGGACTGTTGAGCTGACTATTCTGTTTTTTAACGAATTGAAGTCTCATCCTAGTGAGCCGTCTGGCCTGGTCAGAAATGTCTTGAAAATACGTTTGATGTCCATAGTTTTCGGAACTTAGCAGAGTTTTTAATAACTGGCAATGTCCTGGATTTTGTCGGCCTTTTTGACCACAAGGCTATGCTCACGAAAAATTTAAAATAAAACCAACAGCACTTATTTTTTTTATTTATTACTAAACAGAAAAGTGATCAAAAGCAATCCAAGTGTTTATATCTATAAATGAAATCAGATGGATTTTGTTTTTGTTTGGAATGATTAAATTGTTGCTCTATATTTGATTATCGTAAAGATCAATCATCTACCTCAAACCTTTATGGGGGTATGTGGAAGGACCATCTTCGTCATCATCATCATCATCATCATCATCATGAATGTTTTTGAATGCAGATTGTCACCTTTCATAGGTTTTAAAACTACTGTTACGACTGTAGAACCTAACTCTTGCACTCTTGCGCAGTTTTGGTGAACTAGAACATCCCAAGGTATATTTGTTTACCTTCCAGAAAACTCACCTAAAATGGTCAAATACATATTGTTACTTTGTTTGCTCCAGAAAGCTACAGTTACAGCTGTTGATTTTATGTTTTGAATTCAAGGATAGTTTGGATTACCAAAAAGATTATCTTAAAATGTCTGTTTTTCAAAAAAAAAAAAAAAAAAAAAAAAATTAATATGGTTCAATACAGAGCCCAGAAAACTTGTGTTGCAACTGTAGATCCTATGTTCTGATCTCAAAGATAGTTGGATGTCCCAGAATCAGTCATATTCCTTATAATGTTTATTGACATTTAAGAATATCAATTGAATATGTTTGAATATTAATTGGTACGATGTATTGCCTAGAAATTACTGTTGTAACTGTAAATCTTTATTTCTGGTTGCCGGG
Organism: Aedes japonicus; assembly: GCA_034211315.2. Lineage (NCBI taxonomy): Eukaryota > Metazoa > Arthropoda > Insecta > Diptera > Culicidae > Aedes > Aedes japonicus. Next base: position 3,579 of record JASCZW010001982.1, read on the forward strand.
ACAGTTTGGATGACCTCAAGTACCAGAGAGTCATAAAATATGGATGATTCACCTTCCCAAAGATGCATTGAATATGTTTGAATACATATAGTCACTTTATACAGCTCAAAAAGCTACGGTTATAACTGCAGATCTTATATTTTGAACTTAAGGACAGTTTGGATGACCTAGAATATATCATGGTTGTCGCATTATGTCTGTTGACGTTTTACACTCATCAATTAATATTGTTAATTACATAATGTTCGTTTGCATACTAGAAAAACCTACTGTTGCAAATGTAGATAGAATGTTCTCAACTCGCGATCATCCAAGTTTATCTCGCAATGTTTGTTTACGTTCAAAAATATTCACTGACTACGGTTGAATATGTAGCGTTACTTTGTATAGCCTAAAATGTTATAGTTACTACTGTAGACGTTAAACTCGGAACTCAAGGACAGTTTTGATGACCTAGATCATCTCAAAGTCATCAAATAGTGACTTTTGTCCTTCCAAAAGGTTAATTCAATACGTTTGAATACATATCATTAGCTTATACAGCCCTGGAAGCTACTGTTTAAACTGTAGATCTGAAGTTCTGCACTCAAGTACATTTTGGATAACCTAGAACATCCCAAAAAGGTTAAAAAATAGTTATCGTTTATATACGATAGTTAAATAATACGTATGCATATGCTTCAAATTCAAAAACAACGGTTTACATTATTGATAAGGCGCTTATTTTTTCTTCCTGCACGTCTTCACATTCAGGATGTTCTGGGTCGTTCATTAGTCCTTAAATTCATGTGCGTTTTTTTATTTCCCAGATCGAAAAACTGATGTAAAACCAATATGACGATGACAGTGTACACTTTTATTCAGTTTTTGTGATTTTATACAGCCATTTTCCTCTTGGGGTCATATATGATCCCTTAGGCCTAAAGGGGTTGATTAACGTTTTAAGACCTATTAATATTTATGAATTTTTCAATTGTATGTGGCCCAAAATCAACATTGTTCTATATTAAAGTTGATGCGTAAAGATATTTCCGACCGATTGGTGCAAAATTTTCTAATTTTTTTTCGTGAAATTACTAAGATATCAACGCTCAAAATCTGACCGCTTTTCGTAACGGTCGTTATGCCATTTTTTATCAAATTGTACCCCAGTATAGAAAACATTGACCTAGTCCTTAGTCAAAAGCGTGAATATCACAAATTTATAAAAACATCGTCTATCTTATTTGTTTGAAGAAATACAAACTGCACGTTTTCGGCAACTTGTCACTAGATCAACAACTTTGTTGAAGACAGTAAATCTCAATCGTGTTAAAAGAAACAGTATCTATCGTTGCACCATCTTTGCGGTCAAATTATGAACTATTTCTACTTGAATGGAGTTTTAGCTAAACTAAAAAAAAATTACTGGAGTAGTCAACTTGAGTGTAAATGTAGTCAATTGAGTGTAAATTTCAGAGTAAAGTCCATTTTTTCCATGCTAAACTTTACGCCCAGGCCCAGTGTTTACTCTTCCGAACCACTGTGCAATAACCGAGCTAAGTGCTCACTCTATACTCTCTGGCCTCTAAATCAAACTTTTACGCGTCTTTGTGTTGGCAGCACTGTACATTCCAGTGCACGACGTGACGCTTAAGGCATCCCATATTGGCATCTCGGAGCAAGATGGATCAACCGACTGAAATGCATCACGTATCGATGATAAAGTGTGCTCAATTGAGGGTATGCTCGGCCAAAAGTCTCACTGAGCGCGCCCCAGGACCCAAGAAGAGGAACATAGGTGGCAATTGGATGGTATTGGCGGTGGCCAGCCAGCCAGCCAGCCATCCGCGGTTTAGTGCTTCTTTGACAAGTTTTGCGGCGAGATTCACGTTCCAAGTGGAGCACTGGCAGATGTTGCCCGTCGTCTGCTTTGTTCCGGCTTCCGCCCGCTCGCTCGGTCGTGGGTGGGGCCGAGGGGGCTCTATTGAACGAACAAGTTTGTATGTGGTCGGGTGCATCGAAGCGTGAATAATGAAATAATAAACTTTGCCAGAGCTGCTGATGCTATTTTGCCGATCCACTGGCTGAGTAAGCAGAGCATAATGATGAATGGAAACGAAATGAGGATGGTGATTCGTTTTGAAACGCTGCCACTCGTAACAGATGGTAGAAGGGGATCAATTTCTATTTGGCACTTTTGAGCTTGTCAAGTTTACTTCCGAAAAGTTCAGATGACTCCTTGCGTAAAGTGTCGCCACAGGCATCATAAGATCGATTTGTTTTCCCATGATGGAGAACGAAATTTTACGCTCCACTATCCCGTCACACAATTTTCCATTTCGGAGAAAACGCCGACAGAAGATTTCCTTTCAAGACTCGTAGGAAAACGTCCATTCACTATCGAACGACTCAGCAACATCATCCAGCATCCAGCATAAGGGAGCACGAGTTGAAAGCACAGCTCCGTAAGTGGTCAAATCCATTCCCATCAGAGGCTTTGAGAACTCATCGCATTGAAAACCTCATCCGCAATTCTGGGTCAGGATTAACAAGTCAACAAATCGTATATCGCTCGTCTTCCGTTCAGAAGTCAATTCCGATGGGCAATTTTTTACTTTACTTGAATTGTTAGGTGCCGGTTGCTAGACTGCTTCGTTACCTTTTCTTTTTTTTCGTTTGGAGCATCTTGACTATTTAGGAACATTCTGCTGATTCTGATTTCTGGTCGGCACTTAAATCTTGATTTTTTTTTCTAATTGTGAGGTATGTATGAATGGTTTTGAAACATCTTTCAAAGGAAGCATTCAAAGAAAAAAAAATTGATGATGTGAGATGATAACACATTTTTAAAAATATACTATGTTAAGTCATAAGAAAAGATATTCTGTTAAGTACTTGGCACCAAACCTGTTCACAGTCCTTCAAATTCTTACGCTCAAATTTAAAAAAAAAATGTTTGATAACAAGAATTATTTCTTGTTAAATGTGCTGGTAATATTCATAGTTTTGCATCCAACTAATAACTTTCGTAAAAAAATGTATGTTGAAAACGTTAAAATATGAGAACAAAATTATCCAATGGTGATAACTAAATTTATTATGCGATAACAGCGGAAATCAAACTGATATCTGGGATAGCAGAATTTATCATTTACAGAGTGTCTTACAATAGTTATCACTAAAACAAAATGGGATTACAGAAAAACAAGTCAACCAAATCACCAATGAAAAATAAATCATTTGAAAGAAATATGTTATAGAAATAAACCATAATAATATCATTCGAATATTTCGCCATTTTCCTTGAAAACTTTGTGCAAACGCTTTGAAAACCCATGGCAGCTGGGACGGACGATTCTCTGAGAAATTTGGTCCCAAATACCAACTAAACGTTTCTTGAATCGATCTAAAGTAAGCTCTTTCGTAGGGCCTATATGTTGAAGCATATAATTCCAAACAAAGTAGTCAGGTGAGTTGAGATCCGGTGAAGATGCAGGCCTTGTGAGCTGAAGCTGAGTCCTGTTGGAAACAATATGGTGTATTCCCATACGGTGTAGAAGCATGAGGAAGCAGATGGATCTTTAAAACTTGCTCGATGTAATATTAAGTGTTGATTTTCACGTTAGGTTCTATGAAAACAAAAGGAAGCTTTCCTTTTCGAGAAACGGCACCCCGTACCATGATTTTCGATACATTCTAATAGCTTGCTACAGCTAGTCTACCTCTTGAAATTTTGGCAAGACTTTTGCCATATGCACGATCATTTTGTTGATTATGAATGTCCTGAGGGAGGCAGAGTTTTTCATCCGAAAATAAAATCTCGCAGTCACCGTGCCGAGCCAAAAGATTTCTGCTTCTTTGGACCCTGGCTTGCTTTCGACACTCCGTCAACCCGTGAACCCGTTGTTTCTTGTACGGTTTTTATTCTAGATCATGTCTGAGAAGTCTGTTCATTGAAACAGGGGACATTTGCAATATTTTGCTCAATTTACGGCCAGATACGGCCGGATAACGTTTTATTCGCTCCCTCACACATTTGATCTTTTTCTTCGTTCTGGCAGTTCGTCTGGCACCTCCTTTGTGATGAATATGGACATTTAAAGTTTCCTTGAACCATTTCAAGGAACGAAAAACAAAACGCTTACTCACTCCGAACTGCTTAAGGCTATTGAATATCTGACGCGGTTCAAACTTTTGAAAATGTAATCTTAAAAGTTGCTTCCGTATGGCTTCCATGGTAGCTGATAGATACAAACAAACGGAATCGTTTCAACGATAAGAAAGAAGGAACACACGCTGTTAAAATTAAATAAACCAAGATTAGAAAAGGTGACACCTATTGTGAGACACACTGTATATGAAACCAGCTTATTTTCTTTTGCTAGGGATATCATCATCGACCAAAACCCAGCATGTGATACCTTAAATTTCTTGGAAATTTGACAAAAAGTACACGGGGGGTTGAATCAAGTACGGTAACGTCCATTAATTACGTCACGCAAAAAATAACTTTTTATCAGAGATCGAAATTATCGCTCAGCTCAGGTGAAAACCATGCTCTCTCTCAACAGGTTTTCGATGAGTAGCGGAACCGTTCACATTTTCATCCTCCTTTTCGCCGATAATTCATTATCTTCTCTGCTTGCACATGCGAAAATATCTCTCTCCACAATTCAACGAACATTTGTTCATGTCGCATTTTTCACTGAAAACATGCTAAGATCGCAACGAGGAGCAACCGAAAATAAGGCTAAGTTGGTGCACATTGGTACCGCCATGGACTGTCATTGATGGAATTATATCGTCAGAATAAACAAGCATAAAGACAGGTGCATTTGTCAGGTGCCAAAAAGTAAGTGAAAATAATTATCGGCATCTCGTGATTTACCAAAAAAGAAACGATTTATCAGCTACTCATGCGCTCTGAAAGTCTAAATCGCCGTTGCTTTTCTCCGCGAAAACTCGCCGTGAGCGTATAATTGTCTCTCGCTTCTCACATTCTCATTTGCTTCTCAAGCGGGTAGAAGAAGGACGTTTTTCTTCTCAAGTAGGCGCAAAATTTCGGTCTCTGCTTTTTGTACATCTTGCACATGCGTTTGCGCAACGCTGGTTGGTGCCACGGCGAGCAATTGCGGGAACAGCATCATAATTCTACGGCAGTACCAGAATACGAAAATGTCCTCAAATTCCTGCGTGGGCACTGTTCAATACTGCAATCGCTGTCGTCGTCGTCGTCAAAGATTCGTAATCCAGATTCGTCCAACCCTGAGCCAGTTTGGTCGTCGAAACCGAAGCTAAGTCATGCAGTAACAACAAGCTCCTCACAAAATTCCTGTTCATTCTGCAAGCAATCGTCGCATTCCCCATTCCACTGTGAAACCTTTCGTACAACACCAGTACCCCAACGAATCGAACTAATCAAGAAAAAGTCGCTTTGCATTAATTGCTTTTCGCCTTTCCACCTCGTAAAACAGTGCCCGTCTAGCTGTTGTCGAGTATGTGGACAGAAACATCATACAATGTTGCACCTCAATAACACACTTCGATCGTCAGATAGCACTTCAACCCAAAAATCGACTCCAACACAACCTGCTTCAACCCCAACTCATCCGCCGTCCGTTCGTAGTACTAAAGTTCAGCCTCAAACCTCCTCGTCTCAACATATTTCGCCTCCAAACTCAGTAGCCCTGTCCGTTAATGGCCCATCGACTAGCCACGTACCAGCTGCTCTACTAGGAAGTGTTCGCTCCGTTCCTATGACTGTCTTGCTGCAAACCGCGGTGGTGAAGATTGCTGACTGCAACGGCTACGCTGTATGGGCACGTGCTTTGCTGGATCCTGCTTCGCAGATTAATTTGATGACAGAGCAGCTTTCGCAGAAACTTAAACTTCGCCGTATCAAAACTCACCAGGAGATAGGAGGCGTCGGAAATGCTACTGTCGTGTCTTGCTACACTGTCGATGCCAGAATCGAGTCCAATTGTTCGAGTTTTGTTGCAGATTTCTCATTCCATGTGCTGCCAGGAATTACGCGCGAGCTTCCAGCCAAGGCATTGAACACCCAGGAGTGGAACATACCGACAAACCTTGTTCTGGCTGATCCTGGCTTCCATCAGCCTGGTCCTATCGATATGATTCTAGGGATGGAAGTGTATTATGAGCTCGTGGAAGAAGGTCTAGTTCGTCTTGGAACCAATCTACCTGTACTACAGAAAACTGTGCTTGGATGGGTCGTATCCGGAAGAGTAGGTTCATCACCGTCACCGTCAATTAGCTTCGTCCACGTGTGCAGTACCAGTTCACTCGACGATCAGGTAAAACGCTTCTGGGAGCTAGAATCGTGCCAATCTAGCAGCACTCTCTCCGTCGAAGAAACCCTTTGTGAGGCTCACTTTGCCGCTACTACAACTCGGGAAAAAACAGGGCGATTCGTCGTCCATCTTCCGAAAAGAGGAGCAGTCTTCTCAACACTCGGCGACTCCAAGGATATTGCCACCCGTCGTTTCGTTGCTCTAGAGCGACGTCTAAACGCAAATCCGCAGTTGAAGCAGGCGTATGGGAATTTCATCGAGGAATACCACCGATTGGGCCACATGGAGGACATTACCGACATCGAAGACCTGGAGACTAACGCAATTTCGTATTATTTGCCTCATCATTGCGTCGTGAGGCCTGATAGTCTGACTACCAAACTTCGGGTAGTATTTGATGCTTCATGCGCTACGAGTACTGGAGTATCTCTCAACGACGGACTGATGGTCAGCCTGTCGTCAAGGTGACCTGATTTCAATTACCTTGGATTCCGATGTGTCGGTACGCTCTTGTGTCCGACATTGAAAAGATGTATCGTCAATTTTACTATTTGCACCTGACCGTCGATTTCAGAAGATTCTCTGGCGGAACTCACCATCGAATCTATGCGCACCTTCCAACTATCAACCGTAACGTACGGACCGTGCGCCATATCTTGCGACCAGATGCCTCCAAGAACTCGGTAAGATCAGCGAAATCTCTCACCCGCAAGCTGCAAAGGTAATCTTCGAAGATTTTTACATGGATGATCTTCTAACCGGCGTCAACGAAATAGCTGAAGGTCAAGAACTATGTAGTTAGCTATTGGATCTTCTTCAGTCAGCCGGACTATGCCTGCGAAAGTGGTCTTTAAACTGCCCAACCATGCTAGAGCACCTTGCACCAGAGTTGCGGGATGAAAGACCTGTTTTCGATCTTGGATCGTCCGCCCCAATTAAAACGCTTGGGTTGAAGTGGAATACAGTTACTGATAAATTCTTTTTCGACGTTCCTAAATGGGGTAAAGGCACAACGATCACCAAACGGATTGCACTCTCGGATGCAGCTAAACTTGTTGACCCGTTAGGGCTTGTCGGCCCTGTAATAGTTCAAGCCAAAATTTATCGCCAGGATGATCTCCAGGACGTCTGGAGAAGCCAGAAGGGTTGGGACGAACCTCTGGACGACGAGTTGCAAAAACGGTGGCACGAGTTTCGGGAAAATCTTCTCGCTCTTCGTAACCTGTCAGTTCCGCGATGGGTTGCACCAGTCATCAAACCAGCATCGCTCCAAATACATGGATTCTGCGATGCATCGTTAAAGCGCATACGGTGCGTGCCTCTACATCCGCGTCGTAGCAGACGACGGAACAGTCAACGTAAATCTTCTTACCGCAAAATCAAAAGTCGCTCCTTTGGCGGACTCGCGAAAGCAGAAACGAATTTGTTTACCGCGCCTGGAACTCTCATCGGCGCTTCTACTTGCACATTTGTTCCAAAAGGCGCAAACTGCCGTCAACCTCGAAGCTAAAACGTTCTTTTGGTCAGACTCCACCATTGTCCTCCATTGGCTTTCAGCAACTCCGTCACGATGGAAAACCTTTGTTGCCAACCGGGTTTCGGAGATCCAACACGCAACAGTTAGCGGACTCTGGGCTCATGTTCCTGGATGTGAAAACCCAGCGGATATTATTTCGAGGGGAATGGACCCCGATCAACTGAAGACTACCAGCGCGTGGTGGCACGGCAGAGACTGGTTGTCCAAACCATCCCGGTTTTGGCCGTCCGTCATCCACACCTCACATGGAAACTTCTCGGCGGAAGATCTTGAAGAACGGCAAGTCGCTCTCGCCATCCAAACCGTCCCACCAAACCCAATTTTTGCCTTGCGCTCATCTTACATGACACTGCTCCGAGTAGTGGCATGAGTTCGTAGATTTCGCTTCAATTCGAATCCAATCAACCGCACACAACGTCGCTCAGGACGTTTGAATACCGTCGAATTAGATGACGCCCTCCGGTGCCTCGTTCGAATTACTCAGCGTGAAGCTTTTCGGGAAGAATTTTCGTCGTTGACCAGCATTGGACAAGTCAAACCAACATCTAAATTGAAGAACCCCACACCGTTCGTTGATGAAGGAGTTTTGTGAGTCGGTGGTCGGCTACTTCATGCATTAGTCCCTACAGACCAAGAACATCCGTTCATTTTGCCATTCAATTATCCATTCCGATATTCTCACCAGAAATTGCTGCATGCTGGACCGCAACTGCTCATCTCAAGTCTCAGGGAGAAATTTTGGCCGCTACGTTCCCGAAATCTCGCTCGAAAAATCATCCGTTCGTGCGTAAACTGCTTTCGTAGCCGTCCTCGAATTACGGAACAAATTATGGGTGATCTGCCAGCTGAACGTGTCTCTCCAACGATGCCTTTCCTGAGTACCGGCGTTGATCTGTGCGGGCCAGTATATTATCGCTTTCCTGAGCGCAAATCGAGACCTGTCAAGGCCTATGTAGCCCTATTTGTTTGCCTTTTGGTAAAAGCTGTTCATATCGAGCTCGTTGGAGACCTTTCAACGAGTTCGTTCCTCGCAGCTCTCCGACGCTTTGTAGCCCGAAGAGGAAAACCCAAACTAATCGAGTGCGACAACGCACAGAATTTTCGAGGAGCTCACCGTGAATTAACCGATCTGGCAAAGCAGTTTAAAAGTCAACAGATGCAGAACGATGTCGCTAGGTATTGTGCCGAAGACGGCATAGAATGCAAATTTATTCTCCCTCGCTCTCCAAACTTCGGCGGCCTATGGGAGGTGGGAATCAAGTCGATGAAGACCCACCTAAAATCCACACTGGGAAACTCTATCCTGACGGCCGAACAACTGAGCACGCTCTTGACCCAAATCGAGAGCTGCTTGAATTCTCGGCCCCTTACTCAACTTTTGGCGGATCCTGAAGACCTCGATGTCCTGACACCAGGACATTTTTTGATCCACCGTCCGCTTACAGCCATTGCAGAACCTTCGCTGGAAAATAAACCTCTAAACCGGCTCAGCAAATGGCAAGAAGTTCAAGAGTTCTTCCGACGGCTCTGGAAGCGCTGGGCCACGGAATATCTTTCCGGGTTGCAGCCTAGAATCAAATGGACCCGCGAAATCAAAGACGATGGACTACCACCACTCAAATGGCGCTACGGCAGAATGACGCACATCTTCAGGAGAGATTATGGGAACATTCGCGTCGTCGTAGTAAAAACAAAGGACGGAGAGTACCGGCGCGCAATTTCTAAAATTTGTGTGCTACCGATAGACCCGCCATCCCCGCTCGCAAGCCGCGAGTCCACTGATGTCCTCTGATGCCCATTGATGGCCATCTTCTCTTCCATCGCAGTTTCGTACTGCGCAACGACCGGAGGCCTGGGGGCCTCCGGCCCATGTAAGTTTTGTTTATTTAATGAATTTCCAAAAAGCTTAAGGAATTTTTGTCTCCCACCATGATCGACCGACGGAGGGGTGCCACACTCCGTGAGCACAACCGCAACGACCTGCAACCACAGCGCTGACGATTCCACCGATGATGTGAAGGAAGGAAGAACGAACGATGATCGAGCAACCGATTCCAACCGATGACCGATGAACCAGATCCAGCAGCTGATGGAAAAGGGGAGTGACCTCAGATGTAATCTACAACCGATTGAAAGATCGGCAACCTCCAGTGTTTGTGAATAGAGATACGAATCCTTTCACTATAGAATAGATAGGTTAAAACCTAGGTTTTAACGTTGGCCGGCATATGTTAAAGATAAGCTTTTGAATTACCCTAATATTAGTTAGACTACCCTAATGGAGCAAGCAGTAGTTGACTCTTTTTCTCGGATTGAATTTGTTATCACTCTATCATTCTGGTCAGTGTAGGTAGATCAATAAGTAGATCACGAGCTAAAAAGGCCTATTAGATTCGGCAGTTTTCGGTGTTCTCCAACTGAGAGAGTCTCCACACGTATCTGAACTGACCCTACACGTATATGTAAGGCAGCCAGAATCCCAAATAAAGTCAGTTGAAATTATAACCTAAAGCAAAAAGTATCTACCGTGTTATTCTGTGGAAATAAAATAGTGAGCTAAAATTCGGACAACAGTTTATTCTTCCAGTTCACCACGTGAGTGATAATTTGCAAATTCAGAACACCTCTGTTGAAGCAACGATCTTCTGGCTGGATCTAGCTTCGTGCCACTATCCAACGAGGTCACTTTTGTGCCCAAGTACATGACCCTCCCCAACGCAACGGAACTAAGGCCCATCGAAAAATACTGGGCTATTATGAAGCAGACACTACGAAGGCATCCCATGGAGATCAAATCTGAGGAATATATGAATAAAAAGTGGGGTTTCTTATACAAGAAGCTGCAGCCAGATGTTGTACAGAACCTACCCTAGTAGCACACTTGTTGCCATTCGATTGAGATAACAGAAATATGATTTGCTACACGGAAAAAAATCCATGCCCAGATCCGTGAACTGCTGTCATGAATTCGAGAACAAGCACAAATGCACCGTGAACTGAATCACGTAATCATGAACTAAATAACGTTTAAAGGGAAAGATCCGGAAAACTTCAACTAGTTCACGGTCCGTTTTTAATTTTGGGAACGCTTTTTTTCTGTGTAAGTCAGAATCAAGTTACTACACCTTATTATGATCAGGTCTGTATCCACATTAATCCGGACACCTTCAAATCATTGTTACTTTTGAAATATTGCACGTAGGAATGAGACATTTCACTGTGGTAGAGCTGAGAGTCTTTGATGAAAAAGACTATGATTGATGTTTACACTTCATGTTTAGTGTTCAAGATGGCGACGAAAGAAAAAAAAGTACGCGAGCGAATTTTGTACGGGCGTAATGCAAATCCTGACTCAATACGGGACCTTGCAAAAACAATGGATTTGCCTAAATAAGAATGTCGCCTGGTTTTGTCCAAAAATCAAAACAACGTTTGGGACTTAAGTCGTATAAAGTAAAAACAGTTCCAAATCGCAACGGCAAACAGAACTTGGCAGCAAACTCACGGGCTCGACGTTTGTACTGCGAATATTTGACGAAGTTTTCATGCATTGTTATGGACGATGAAACTTATGTCCTGGAGGATTTCAAGCAGCTTCCAGGGCTGGCTTTTTCTTCTGCTATGGCCAGAAATGCTACAGCTCAGCATTTCAAAATGAAGAAGGCATCGAAATTTCCCAATAAATACCTTGTGTGGCAAGCAATTTGCACGTGTGACAAAAATAGTAAATCTCTCGTCACTACAGGTACAATCAACAAGGAGATCTTTGAGAAAGAGCGTCTGCAGAAGCGATTGCTACCCTTCATCAAAAGTCACAAGGAAAAACCTTTGTTCTGGCCCCATTTGGCATCATGCCACTATGCCAAAACTGTGATGGAGTGGTACCAAGCAAATCAAGTGAACATTGAACCAAAATCCTCAAACCCGCCAAATTGCCCAGAGCTACGACCAATCGAGAGATATTGGGCTCTGATGAAGCGGAAGCTTTTTGGAAAGAATCAAGGAATCAAAGACATCAAACACTTCCACCAAATTTGGACAAAGACGGCTTCTACGATTTCTGAAGAGTCTGTACAAACCATAATTGACGGAGGTAAGCGCAAAGTTCGAAAATTTTATGCAAATACCGAATAACTATGTTTTGTGTTCACGAATTGTCAAAGCACGTCCTATGAATCTGAAATAAACAACTACGACGGAAATATAATGCGAAATTTAGTTTTATTCATGTTTTGAGGTGTCCGGATTATTGCGGATACAGACCTTAGTAGTGTGCTACTTGAGCAATAAGTTGAGTTAAGCGTAAGGTGCGAGCGTACGGTTATGGCATTGTATTTAATTTGTGTAATAATTATGCCAAAGGCTTAATAATTTATTTTATTGTCTGAAAGTTTGAAAAGAATCGGTCAACTTAGTAATTTTCAACAGCGTTTTTTTCGGTGCTGAAATTTGATGTGGGACACCCTCTAGATGAGGGCTCGGTTTTGGTGTGGTTTCTGCGAACTTGTTTCTGGAAGGAGATTTTCTCCAGACCCCTGTAGCTTTGGGTTGCGCGTAAGTATATCTGCTAATGGGTCCAGAAGACGTTCTTGGACCTTCATACAGGAACATTATGAAACATTTACCACAGTACAACCTTGATCAAATCGTTCAATTAAATCAGACCAGTGCAATAGGAAGCTGCCTTGATACATTTGATGGCAGTTCACATCATCATGATCATCATCAAATACCGGAAACTAGTCTAAAACTCCTGGAGTGGATATAATTTTTTGACATATTTTATCTTTCGCCACAATTCAGATAGCATCAACAGAAATCATATAAATTAGTCCATCCAACCGTTCGTAACTGGATTGCAATAGAATGAACCAAGCTGGTTATAAAACTTAATTTGTTACCTAAACAGATTCCCGCCTATAGGCTGCTGATTTGAACTGTGAAAGGCATTATTATTGTTCTAGGAAAAACTCGGTTTCACTGTTGTAATAAACTTCCGTTTGGACCACAACCGGTACGCCGAATCCCCTTTAGTAACCGGAGTCTAACTTTCTGTTTTCTCTTTGCTTCGTTCCAGGTAAATGTGTATTAAAATTACCATCATCTTCAATTTCATCGGAACAAAAGCAACGAATTCATCGTTTGATCCCATTGCCCTGATTCCGAGTAAAGCTAGAAAATAGACAACGAGGGTAGTCACAAATGTAGAACAAAATCCCAATCTGGAATGCGCAACCGGCGAGATTGATTCGAAGGGTTCTCACGGTTTGTGATTTCACTTTTCCATGTTCCCCATATAGTATATCCAGCCGTAACTCGTCGTTTTAAGGTGGAACACTGACAAACCACAAATCACACACGGTTACCCACCCTTAACCCAGACGCGGCCCAACGCTGATTAAATCTTCTTAACCAGGGCGGAGACGGAGATGGAACTGCCGAGGATACCTTTCGACCCGTCAAGCGTAAAATTCATCAAACCGCATTATCATCCCCTTGAAGCAAAATTTGATGCTCCCAGCGACAACAAAGGATACAGAAGTCAGCCGGTGTGTGTATGTGTGCGTAGCCTGTCCAGCGAACTGTTTCACCTTGGCGTGTTCCACGTGGAGAAAGAATCTTCGTTATTTTCCTCTTTTTTTCTTCTTTCTTTTGGACATTCCATCTAACTTAGACCTTCTCGTTCGTTTTTGCCAGAACCAAGTTTACGGCGAAATCTCTGAAGCGAAACGAGAACTTATTACGTAGATGACAAAAGTTCGTCCCCTGCCTCCCTCACGGGCGCACAACACATACTCCGTCAAAGTCGACCGAAAGTGTGGAGCTGTGATTAGTAGAAATTTTATGTGGTTCTGGTTTTGGCACCTCTCTGAAATTTTGGACACCAGCCAGGGGCGGGCGGCGAGAATTCCGAAGCCAGTGAAAGAAAAATTAATGAGGAAAACTTTCGTTGCCAAAGTGATCCCATTTGTTACTTAGATGCACGGTAAATTGACCCACGACGAACGGCCAACCGGCGGCGTCTGTTTTCGTCAGAACAATCAGCAGCTCATCTCGGTGGGAGGAAAATAATTTCGATGTTTTGTGGTGCGAACAGATAGATTGATTAGTTTTTTGTTGATTGTTGATAACCAAGCGGGAGTTGGTCGGTTGTTGTTTAGAATCTAGTTCTTTTTACCTTTGAAGGCAATTGATTTCGCTTGACTGTTTGTCTTTAACTGCTTTGGTAACAGTGATGGTCTTATCGACAATGGTTGGCGCACTGAAAAAAGATAGATTTGTCTGTGATCTCATTGTTATCAATTGAAATTAACGTTTGATATGATTTCAGTCATGAGCTACAATAAACGATATTGTAAAGTGTGAATTTGTTGAACCGTAGACCGTAGCCACTATTAAGATCTAAAATGTCAAATCTAAAACAGGATAAAAATTAATAAAAGAACAGTAACAAGCTTTAATCAAAACTAGAGCATTCAGCTTGAGATAATACACACATAAAAAGCGTTTCCAAAAATGAAAACGAACCTTGAACTAGTTCTGGTTTTTCCCTTCAAACGCTATTTAGTTTATGATTACGTGATTAAGAACACGATGAATTAGACAGGAGTTTACAAATCTGGGCACAGAATTTTTCCGTGTACATGTATCGTTAACTTTTAGATGACGATTTTCACACAGTAAACTATCCTTGACATTTTAAATCGAAGCGAAAGTTGCCTTTTTTTCAAAACGTTCAAAAATAAGACTAATGCTCTCATGCGTACTGCAAACACAAATATTGTGCTCATGAACAAGATAACATTTTCCATTACTTAAGGCGAAGTTTTTCATTGCCCAATGCACCAGCAAACGGCTAAGTTCGAATCTTCCACGCTTCGTTGTTTTGGTTTTTCACCGTAGAACTCAGTTTTTCTTCTCTGTAAGCCATTATTTTCGCCACAGTGCTCAGTGGTTCCAACTTAGAAGAGACGTGGCCAAAAATAGTCTGTTTGATAATGTCTTTTTAAAATCGTGTATCTTTTATAAATTTTGGGGCACTGAGTTGATGTCAATAATGGTAGCTTCTTGTGACAGTTCTTCAATCGTCAAGAGTGCTCTACACATAATGTCTAATCCATGGATACTTACCTTGTGTGCAGTAGGACGGAGATTGTACCTACGATATTCCTTCTCTAACATTCTAGCAGTAGCAAGAGCATATTCTTTGAACTCCTCTTCTTTTATTTTATATTCTGACGCTAGACGCTCCATAAAAGCTCCGTATCTTTAGCGATGAATAAAACTAAGTTTCTCAATGAATTGGTTTATAAACCAATCTATAAAATCTGCTATTAGATAGATAATATTGGAATTGTTAAGTTGAATCTGCACCTGTCTTTTAATTCTTTCTTCAATCCAGTAATTTTGGTAGCCTTTTCTGAAAACTTGAAGAACTTTCTAATTTATCAATATTAAGACCCAATTCTTCTCTAAACTTAATTAGCACCATCTTTTTCCGACCTCTTTGTCTTCGGCACTCCGAACCTGCATTTTTTTGTAACATTAGACGATAGTATAAGTGAATAAATTCTAGAGTTTTCTTTTTCATTAGGGCGAATCTAACATTGAGAAACTCTCTTTGGTAACTTTCTCTTTCATTCATATTCCAATCACCTTTAAGTTTTTCATTCTACTTATTATAGAGTATGCTAGCCAGCTCTGTTATGTTTAGATCTGCACTAAAAGATCCGTCGAAAGTTTTTTAATGGCGCTGTAATAAATGAAAGAGAGCGAGACCGGAGAGAATCTCTCAGTGTAAGATTTGCCCTAATGAAAAAAAAACCCGAGAATTATTCATAAAAGTGATTTTTTGCGTGTATGGGTGACACTCCAAACTCGTACTGATTTTTATACACGTTTCGTTGCAAACGATCTTCAATGTTGTTCATTTGTGTCGGTGTGGCTTTACATACGTAGTTTAGTTGTTAAGTTGAAACTAACTAAACACAGAAAAAATGCCGGCGTCGGTGGTGTAGTGGTAAGCGTGACTGCTACTGGCACTCCAGTGGGTCTGGGTTCAATCCCAGTTCGACGTCAGTGGTTTTTCTGAGGCGAAAAAATCTTGGTCACGTCTTCCTTCGGCAGGGAAGTAAAGCCGTTGGTGTCCTGGTTCATAGTCATGAGTCGTCAGGTAGGGTCCAGGTGGTGGAGTCGTCTCCCTGGCGTCGGGGATTGTCACCATGTGAGGAAATAGGCCGACGGAAAATAAATAAGTAAAAAAATATAAACACAGAAAAAAACTTATTTTTTAACAGGCATGTTAAATTCCTCTTCGTTTTATTTGAAACCAAAGGAGGCGTAAACAACGAAATTGATTGCAATCTCTCATGCACCATACAACAATGCACAGTGGGAAAAAACAGACAAAAATTCCCACAGATGAGACGCCGCTGGATTGGCTGCTTTAAATATATAATTTTTATGGGAAATTTGCCAAAAAATTGAATGGTGCCATTTCCAGCCTACGCCGAGCCTGGGAGAAATGGTCCATTTTACCCCATTTACTCTCAAAAATGTGTCTTTTTGAGTTGGCATCAATGTTACTATTATCGCCACTGAATGGTTTGCCCGCATAAATTTAAATTTCATATTAAAAACTCTGGCGAAACGAATGGTGCAAGTTTCATTCAGTTTCGAGCTCGGCAAGTGGCTTATTTTGCCCAATTTCCCCATTAATTTGAGATTTTCTTGTTTGCACCCTTTTTGCTTCAATCGCTGCCAAAGTTTTTGGCTGAAAATAGCCTACTTTACGAGAAAAAGTCTAAGGAATCCAATGGTGTTATTTTCGTTTAGTTACAGAATCGGGAAACTGTCAATTTTGCCCCATTAAAGGATTCATGCAGGATTCATTCAGTTCCGAGCCCGGAAAGTGCCTATTTTGCCCCACTTCTTCTTAAATATGCGAATGAAACAAGGCTGCTCCGAAGTCTGAAAATGGCCAAAACCAATATAAAACTATTAAAAAAGTATATGCGCATTTGATAAATACTTAGAGGTCGTATCTGAAAACAAATAAAACGTACTCTTTATATAGGGTATGTGTCCCTTGACTCAGCCTATTATGCAACCAGCGATCACATTTTTCATTATAACTCATAAAGTTTTTAAGCTGTAAGCGAGATTCAACTAGTTATACACTTGCAAAAATAAGTTTGATAAGACATTTGCTAGCATGTATCACTAAAAGTTACACAACTATTTTTATAATGCCACAAACTTTCGAGGGATGTGGATTTAATGTCGGTCTATAGGCACCAAATTGGGTTTATTCGTGGATGCAACTTCGTCTCATTCGATGGATTAATTACTAAATGCAGTCTTTGTACGATTTTTTACTTTTAATTTTATGAATTAAGGCATGTAAGCTGTACTGGATTTACTTAATACAACATTTCACAACACAAACTAAAGTAAACTGCATCGAAACACTTAAATGATGTTCATATATGATGTATCAGCCGTTCAATAATGAAAACATTATAATTCACTATGCAATGATTTTGTCTCTTCGGTTTGTGTTTAGATGAGCCTCTTGAATATAAACAACCGCAAATTCATGCATTTCCACTGGAAATTTTACCAATAACAACCTTTTAACTACGTTATTGATACAACAGGCTATAGTTGGGAACATACAAAACAAATATGTACTCAACATTGGGTCTACGGTTTTCTTGTAAAATCATTGTTATTTTAGCTATGTGAACAATTAGTTTGTAACATGTAACTATTTTCTGCAAATCCAGACTGCATTACTTGCTTTATCGATTCAATTAAGCAAAATTTAGATCACTTGAAATCGTATAGATCATCTGTTCAGCATAATGAGTGAAATCATGATGCTCCAAAAGTTCAAAAAACCGAAAATTACGTGGAAGTGAACAATTATAAAATGATTAATATTGTCTCAATTGCTTCGGATTACATCAGTAATTCTAATAGCAACATAATTTTCTTGATTATCACTAAATTAATGACACATTTGGTACATAGGCCGAATGAAGGAGCTAGGCTAACATTACATCCCCTTACCCTATTGGAAGCTATAAAAAATTTTGCAAGAAACATGGGGCGCCCTGAAAAGGGCCACTTGGTTTCATGTAAAGGTATGTGACTCTTCATACACCACGTCTTTGTAATTCGCAAGTCCTCATCATCACTGTATCCTTCGCTATCTTCCGAATAACTGTCTTCGAGTTCTGAAACGTCACTGTCCTCGTATTGCTGAATCGTGCTTTCCGAATAATTCACAGTATACATAGCCATTCGACGAGAGAATTAATCGTCCTCTGTTTTTCGGTGCTGTATAATTTATATTCCAAATGAGACATCTTAGGGTCCGACCAGGTTAAAGACAGTCTCATCAGATCCGTCAAATTGTCTTCTGGAGATCTTTTACGAGCAAGATAAGTACGAAGTTCATGATATAGGGCTGAAAACCAGGAAAAATATTAATATTCTACTACTAGTAGTGCTTCATTTGTATTGTTGAAAATACATTTGTAAAGGATTGAATCGTTTCTTTTTGTGAATTTTATTTAATATTTAGTTTCCTATTTCATTATTCTTGGCACAAAAATTGGACTTACTCGCCAGTCTGTTTATAAACTCTGGCAGGTGGCTGTATTTATGCACACAAGGCGATAATCGTTTAACATAAGAAAACTCAATGGCGATTTGCCTTAGGGGTAAATGGGGTAAAGTGGACCATTTCCCGATCTCGGAGCAGGCTGAAAATGACACCATTCGATTTCTCCGTATTTTTCACGTACGACATGGTCTTTTTCATGTAAAAAATTCAGCGGAGATTGTAAAAATATAACTAAAAGCTTTAAAAACACACAAAGATAGGGCTAAATGAGGCAAAATGGACAGTTTCCCAATTCTGTAACTAAACGAAAACAACACCATTCGATTCCTTAGACTTTTTCAGGTAAGATAGGCTGTTTTCAGTCAAACAATTTAGCAGCGATTGTAGTTGAAAGGGTACGTACAAGAAGATCTCAAATTAATGGGGAAATTGGGCAAAATAAGCCACTTTACGAGCTCAGAACTGAATGAAACATGCATCATTCGGTTCTCCAGAGTTTTCAATACTAAATAGGATTCTATGCGGGCAAACCATTCAGCGGCGATTGTAGTAACATTGATGCTAACTCAAAAAGACACATTTTTAGGGATAAATGGGGAAAAATGGACCATTTCCCGGGCTCAGCCTCCGCCGAAAATGACACCATTTAATTTTTTAGCAAATTTGCCATAATAAATGGTACATTTCAAGCAACCAATCCAGTGGCGTCTCATCTGTGGGAATTTTTGTCCGTTTTTCCCACTGTGCACTATGGTCCGAATGGACAAATTTCACGACAAAAATCGATAACTCGAAAACCATTAACTTTAGACAGATGGTGTTTTCAGGAGATTTGATTTTTAATATAAGATCTATCTTTTGGTTTGGATTGTGACTAGGGTGGTCCTTTTATGTTCATAATAAAAATTTCAACTTTTTATTATTATGATATAGAGGATTTTTTGCTTCAACAGAATTGTAGATATTTTAATTGAACGAAACTTTGCTCAAAAAACTTTAATTCTATCTCATCTACGTATCGTTTTATAACAGTTTTTCTAACTTTCCTTAGGGTGAGACTTAAAAAAACAGTTTTTTGCTGTAACTTTTTTATTTTAATTTTAATTTGAAAACTCTGCATAGATGACTTTTAGGGTATAAAATGACGCACATTTTGAAGATACAAGCTAGTTGCTAGTTATTGTATTAGAAAAGTTGTGGGGGTTGAAGTGTAAAAAAATATACGTTGTTGCAAGATATCTTATTCTTTTATTGGCAAATATTTGCAAACACAGAGTACGTGAACTGAAAGTACAAATTTCTATCTACAAGATCTTTGCAAAATTGTTTGTCCCCTTTTGTCCCCTTTAGGAAAAAAAATCTTTTTAAATTTGAAAGTTTTGCATTTTTTCTTTATAATTTTCGATTGCAGCATCAAAAATTATCACCAAAGACCGTAACAACTCGAGTTTTTTTTTATGAAAATGTTTATATTGTTATATTAATCCATCTCCGTTCATTTATTAACATTCATATCACAGACAAACAGACATAACACATCGAACATTTTTCACTACAAATCATGGTCACTAACACACCTGCGCCATCTGTTGAGCACACTGTGATGGATGACTAAGCTGAACAGATAGCAGAAATGTGTTAACGTCACACTTATGACAGATGAGATTATAGTAATGTGAAACCAACAACCTTGCCTATATACGTTGTTTGGTTGCCAGGCTCAACCGAAAATAAAAATTTGGGCTTGTGGGCACATTGGCACCTTTGGCACATTACGGGAAGTCCCAGAACACTGCAACGCTTGTAGACACACTTTAAAAAAAAACACACAGGGGAAAAATGTGTTGAGCGATCCACCCCTTAAATGGTTGTTTTTTGTTGTTTGAAGTGTGAAAATGAACATCCTCTGTTGCAGTTAGCCAGTCATAGTACCCATTTATCAATTTCAGCTTATTTCTTTGAGTTACTTTCCACATTGCAGAAAGTTTCTTCCACAACGTAAAAAACGCATGTTTCAACTCACCAAGCTGCAGTTTCTCCTTGTTAGAAAGCGTTTGAAGTATTGCATTTAGTACTTTTCTGGATTTTTTAGAATCGTTGCCATCTTCAGAAACCCAAATTTCAAAGAGATGCATTCGAGAGATGGAATGCACTCTCCAATATCCTGAAATAAAAGCATATTTCTCGAGTAATTCATTGTAAGGCCTAATAGCCATTTGAAAACAATGACTTTAAACGTTGATCTCTCACAAATCTTACTATATCCAGCTACTCGATTTAGTAGAACTAACATTCTTCTACCAGATGCTGCTTTCCTTTCACGTGAGTGACTTAAGATTTAAAAGAAATTGACACATAAAGTCATTTTTTACAAATGGCTTTAAGACCCTTAACATGAACTATTCTAGATTTATAAAAATTAAGGGGGATATACAGTTAGAATGACCAAAAAATATTTTTTTTTTTCGCATAAAAAGTTAGTTCCGCTTTTTGCCTTTTTCGCGCGCAGACCGATAATTAAAACTTTCAATGCGTTTTTCTCAAAACAGCATTTTCGGAGTTTATGCTGGTGATAACTCGAAAACTAATTATTCGATTAAGCTGAAACTTATAGGATTTTTTTTATTGTAGTTTTACCTTCTATATGAATTGAAAGTTATTGTAAAATTTTATTATTTAATAAGGAAAAATGTGAGAAAATGGCCGAAAAAATGTGGATTTATTCAAAAAATTTACGCCAAAATGGCATTTTTTTTACTTTTTTTTAATTCATCTACAATTACAGCGTAATTAATGTAATGTTTTTGGATAAGCAGGTTTCAGATCAAAACTGCGACCAGGAGAGCCAGCACAAGCAAAATACAACGGCTTTTCCAACGCACTCTAACGGCCGCCATTTAGTTCAAAAAAATTTGAAAAAAATATTTTTGTACACTACATGGATAATTGTAAAAAAGTTTCCATAGATTTGAGTAAAAACTTCCTCTTTTTCAAAAATGAGTTTTTTTTTCTCGTTCCAACTGTATATTAGGCCATCCCTTATTTTGAAAAAAAATTGCCAAGTCAAGAATTCCACTTCTTGAAATGTTTGCCTTGACAAGAAAACAAACATACTTAAATTTGAAGACCGTACGTTGACGTTAAGTGCTCCCCCAACGGACCTAAAGAAATGCTAGTACGAGTGACAACCCAAGCGGTGGCAAGCACGCTACTGTAGAAAACGGTCTTGCAGGTCGACCAAGATCAGTGTCGTCAGGTTGATAACATTTTTTTTTAAATTTTTTTTTATTATCAATGTTGTTTTGGACACTATATCATCAGTACACCAGTGTTTAGGTGTGATGATATAGTGTCCCAAACAACATTGATAATAAAAAAAAAAAAAACAAACATAAAATGTTTTCTAGTCAAGACAAACATTTCAAGAGGTGGAATTCTTGACTTGGCATTTTTTTTTTCAAAATAAGGGATGACCTACTGTATATCCCCTCTTAACTGCTATAAATTGAGTTATTTTATAAAAGATTTGTGCACATCGTTTGTGATTTTTGCTGATAATCCATAATAAAATAATAGACACTTTAAAATTCAACCAAATTTGAGGAGGTGTTGTCAAGCAACAAAACATGTAATAATTTCAAACTGCAATCCATGGGTTACTTCGATTGATAGGTAAAAAAAACAGATTTTCATCAAAATCTTAAGAAGGAAATCGCGTTGTAACAGAATTGAGCGTACTCAGTTTTCAAACACTTTAGTTTTAAAAAAATTATTAGATACAAGCCATTGAAACGATCCACAGCAAATCGTGGCGTAGAAATGCGCAGCTGAGTCTTACTACTTGTCAAAGTCAATACTTTTTGTCAATTTTTTGTGAAGATTTTGTGAGAGGAATCGAGGGGGAAAGTTATTTTCGCCATTGCCGAAAAATTCCAACTCTTTTATATTAGCTAATGACACTATTTTGAGTGCATTTCCAAACAAAAAAATAAATCAAAATTAACTTAATCAAATTTATTGAAGGCAAATTTCCATAAAAATATACATACTTTTATTTAGAAAAAGAAATAATTGATGAATTTATGAATGCTCCATATCATTAATAAACCGTTTAGATTTGAATTCCAATAACGCTCACATATACGACTCGATTTTGAAAAATTCCGTTTAAAATCGTCAAAGCCAAGTGTTGAACATTGGAATATGCATCTTAAACGAAGCAATGCTGAGATAGAAACGCATATTGCTTGAGGTATTTTTTTGTATTAATGGCCTATGGAGTTTTTAGTTTCGGAAGAAGAAAACACTTAGTTTTTGCAGTGCAACTACAAAAAAATATTAATTACATTTGGAAAGTGATAAGCCATTCCACAGCACATCTCTGCGTGGTCACGCACACCAGTCTATCTAGTGTAAGCGTTCATTCCTCTTTCAACTACCACTGACCAACGTTCCATCATCATCGTTGAGCTCCATTTTTTGACAGCATACACTGCCATACACGTTCGTCACGCCGTTGTTTTGTTATTTCATTTTGTGTGTATGTTTGTGTTTAGCTTTAGTTTGTTTATTTGTGATTATTTTTGAATATATAAATGCGTTAGTGGTTGAGCGGTTGAAGTTCCCACGGCAAACTGTAACGTATTCAGTATCTCGTTAGGTTGCATGCACTCGACTCATACGATAAGGCTTTAAGTGCTAGCTGGCATGTTGCCACTGTTGGATCAGTTTTCAGAATTATCGCTCCGGCTTCTCACCAGATGTGAAGTTATGAACCCCCAGTGATCCAAAACTTTTAAAAGCTTCTTGAGTTGAATCGGAAAACTCGCTTCATGACTTTATGCCATTTGTACATAACACAGGATGTCAGCCCTTCACCGAACACTCCTAAGCTTGTTTGCCTCTCCAACTCTGGCAATTCGGTTTATTTTGATTTTTCTATAGAGCAGGAATATTGTGAGGTCCCAGAACATCACCGTCGCACAGTGGGACGAATTTAAAAAAAGTGGGACACGGGGAAACTATTAGGTGTAGCCCATCTATGTTTCGTATAATGTTTCGATATATTTAGATTTCTTAATTTTTGTGTTAACAAATTTTATTTAAGGGGTGTATACACTTAGATATAAAAAAAACTTTTTTATTTCTGGTTCAAATCCATAACCATGTACTAAAACATTGTAGATTAGGTCATTTTATGAAACTTTGTAGAATACAAAAACTTTCTATCTCTTAACTGGACGAAGTTGTAGGGTGATAAAGATATGAAAAATCTAATACCCCCTTAATAGTCGTTTTTTTATCTTAACTTTTTATTGGAATTTTACCACTTTCGAAATATTTTACAGAATTTAAGGTACTTTAAAAATACATTTTTTTGTAGAAGAAAACTTATCATTATCTCTTCATTTAAAGGATTAACGTCGATTTTAATGAATTTTGTGAGCTATTTCCGAGGATGTGTAGATTACAGGTTAGCAGGTATTAGCAGCTAAATTTAACGTTAATTTATTCAACAACTGATACCTTTCAAAAGATATAATAAAATTACATGTTACAAAGTTTCATAAAATGACCTAATCTACACTGTTATAATACATGGTTATCGATTTGAACCAGAAATAAAAAAGTATTTTTTTTTATCTAGGTGTATACACCCCTTAGATCAAATTTGTTTACACAAAAATTAAGAACTCTAAAAATATAGAAACATTTTAGAAGACATAAATGGGCTACCCCTAATAGTTTCGCTGCAAATACCCATGTCCCACTTTTTTTTTAAATTCGTCCCACTGTGCGTCGTTGATATGTACTGCAAAATTTGGCCACCAGATCGTCCTTCACTGGCGGACCATTGAAAGAGGAGTCTATTGGTTTTGGTATATCTAATAAAATTCATAGTGTTCGGCCATGAACATAATAATATCAGGCGAAGTGGTGGACTGGATATCGGAACGCTAACACCGAGCAAAGGTTTTTGTGCGTCACTACTAATCAACTCTGTGGCCTTGAGAAAGACCATTCGTGGCGCAACTCAACACGTGGGTAAGTTAGAGAAACAATTTTTTTTTACTGCTCTGCTACATTTATTCCACTGTCTTCAATTAACTAGATACAATCCTGCTTATGGTTGTTGTCTCCTTTGGATCCTCACTTGGTGGCGGTTGGATCAAATTTTATACATTGACAATGCATTTGTAATTACAGCTGATTTAGCAAAAATGGCGTAGCCCTTCGGTGGTCTAGTTTGATTTTTTTAAAGAAATATAGTTTGAACATTTATATAAGAACTAAATCACTGTGCACCGAATTTACGATTGAAATTTTTTTGACTGTTTCACTCTTTACATAAGGCATGCTCTAAAAAAAAAACACGGTGGTTCTAGAAACAACTTAATCCAACTAATTTTGGCATCACGTCACAAGTGAAATTTCCCGGACTTAAGTTTTCCATATTCTTATTTTCATGCTCTTATCATGTCTGATGAAATTTCAATTTTTTAACCTGCCACTCCAGAGCTCTTGAATGCTTTATCTATCTCTCCATGTTAATAGAACAATCCAAGATGTTTTACCAATCGATTCTGAACATTTCTAATTAAACTTCCCTCCGTGTATAATACATCTACAGCACAACAGTACATGCCTACAGCAACGTTTATCTGAACCAGATAGCTCTGGAGCCAGCATGGAGCAACGGGGGCTTCCATCCAAAGAACCATAAGCTCAACTTTGTCAACTTCGTCAACTCCTTATAGCGTATCATTTCCCGCATACGCCAATAGTCAAATCAAGAGAATTAAACATCTGTCTGGATTGCAAACAAAGTGCGGCACCATCTCAACTTTCCCGCATCGCTCCGGGTAGGAGAAATTTGCATACTTGAAGACCACGCCGCCGCAGCAAAACCCGTCCACTTCAGCCCGCACAACACATCACCAACAATCGACGACGGTGGATATCACCCTTGAAATGTTGGCAGCACGAAAACAAACAGTTTGTCGGATTCCCCAACGCCACCGAGTCGGCTGCTTTCATGCTGGTTGACTGAGCTTTTGCCATGCCATCGGCAGTGCGTCAGCTTTTATGTTAATACCCACTCATCATCATCATCGTCATCCCCAGGAATGAGGCAGGGCCGAAGCTGATATTATGAAGACGTTAAACATATACCTATCCACCACTTAGGAAACGGAAGGGGAGGGGGGGCATCGTTCTCGCAGAAGTCACGCTTCGATCGAGCTTTGTCCATTCGATGATGACGATGGCGACACGTGGGTGACGAAAGAGGCCCATCTCAGGGCCTAGAAATGTCTGCATCAGCGGAAATAATCGTCTTAAAGTTGATGACATGGCAAGAGTTCCCCGCGCTCCGCAAAATGAGGATGTTACTGCTGGAAAACGATGATGAATGCTCTATTTTTTGCACCACCACCAATGGCCATGGATTCGGGTCGATCATCACATCAAACCGGTTGGCTGACAGGCAGGGAGACTCCTTTCCCGAATCTCCAAGATGTCCTTGCCGTCTGATGGGTTGCCTTTTTCTTTAGCATGACGACATCGGAAAATATGCTAGCGGCAGTACGTTTATTTTTGTTGATTCTTCGCATCCTTCTCCTTCGCCGCTCTACCCGGGCCCACATCGACGTCGTCGTCGTCGTTGTCCTCATCATCGACGTCAATTCTGTGTAGTTTTGGAAGAATATTATACCTACACTGCATACGGCAAGCTTTAGCGGAGGGCTTTAGCAAACGGATCCGGCAGCATCCTGACGCTTCATTGTTGCTTGGCTCGAGGATGTTTGTTTATACTTTCCGGAAGCTGGCAATTTGTTGTTTGCTCAAGTGAAAGTGGATCGAGACGAGTCGGGAGGGAAATCGGGCTGGTTGAGGAGGCAAGCGCAACCGCCACTTCTGCTGCTGCTGCTGCTGTTTCATGACAGTCAATCATGTTCGGCAGGTGGAAGGAAATTTAATGAGCGAAGGGATATTTAATGTCGCCGAAGACGGAAATTGAATTTATGGTAGCATGAGAAAACGATTTCGAGGATGTGGGTGAGAAACTTTTTTTTGGAGCAGGAAAAATGTTGTATCGTCAAACATCAAATGGGCGAAACCGAAAGGTTAACCGAAACTGATAAAATCCCATAAGGTGAACCGTCTCATAAATGCGAAGAAATATTTGGAATGGATATCTGAATGGCAAAATGTGGTATTTTCAGATGAAATGAATATTGTTTTAAGGAGTGTATCGAATATAAGCTATCCACATACATTTGCGTCGTACGCATGTATTTGTGAGGGTAATTTATGCTCTGAACACTGCATGCTGTGCGTTTGACTGTCAGCTTTCTTTTGTTTACTTGTTTGTGCGGTACAAATTCTCCGTTTTCAAAATGTCGCGTATTGAAAAGGAAGTGAAAATTAAGGTTCTGGACACATGGCTAAGTGAGAAGGATATTACTTAGGGAATTCATCATACGAGTGTTAAAACCATCGTTAATAAGTTTGGGGAACACTATTCTTTGGATGAGCTACCAGGAAGAGGCAGAAAACCCGGTTCTTCCAACCCGAAACTGGAGCAGAAAGTGGTATCTCTAATCATGAAGAACAAATCAATGTCAATACGTGATTTGGCCAAAAAAGCAGGAACGAGTGTCGGAATGATCCAGCGTATCAAGAGGCGAAACCACCTGAAGACCTACAAGAAGCAGAAAATCTCGAAACAAAGTACAGAACAGAAGAAGCGAGCAGCAACAAGGGCCCGGAAATTGTATTCGCGTCTTTTGCAGCGTCCGGATGCATGCGTTTTGATGGACGATGAGACCTATGTAAAGGAGGACTCAAAAACCCTTCCAGGTCCACAATACTTTACTGCCGTCGTTGAGGAGGATGTGAGCGATGCGGACAGGTCGATTCAAGTGGAGAAATTCGGTCGAAAGGTACTGGTATGGCAAGCAATATGTTCCGGTAGTTTGAAGTCAGCCATTTTTTACACAACTGGAACTATACATGCGGAAATCTATCGATCTGAGTGTCTCCAGAAGAGAGTGTTGCCTTTATATAAGAAGCATAGTACACCTCCACTGTTTTGGCCGGATTAAGCGTCGGCTCACTATGCCAAAACTACTCACAATTGGCTTGCGGAAAAGGGTATAGATTTCGTTGAGAAAAATATCGATCCACCAAATTGCCCTCAGCTTCGACCAATCGAACGTTACTGGGCAATCGTGAAGGGGTCTTCAAGAAGACTGGTAAGGCAGCTGGGAACATGCAGGAGTTCAAAAAATTTGGGCTCAAGCGTCCAAAAAATGCGATGCAACACTTGTCCGGAACTTGATGAAGAGCATTCGATCCAAAGTTCAAAAATTCGTGAAGGAATAACTTAAATTTCCTCCGGTCTTCATTATGTTCAAGTTTAACCTCGTACAATAAAGGATCATTTTTTTTGTATGAATAAAATATCGGTTTTCAACATAATTTGAAAGAAAGTTTGTGGATAGCTTATTTTCGAACAGAACAGAACACGAACAGAACTGTCCATCTGTTGAATGCTTTTGACCTTCTGAACATCTTTGCCAACGACTAGAACTTTCCATCTTATCAGAATCACGAAAAAGAACAAGTTTAAAATGCTCGAATTTGCATGCTCACTAGCAACACGTAGCGCTGGCATACCGAATGAAACTCTATCTCGAGATATGCCATAATGAATGTTCCATAATGAATGCCTCACTTATCCCCACACACATTTACTCCGGTCCTATTTTTTTTTGTGTTCTGGCCCTGAGGCCCTCGCTTGTCTCTTATAACTTGTTGTGCTATTCATTCTTCTGTTTGGAAAATGTATTTTTCATTGAAAAAGACTTAGCATGTTATTGCAGTTTTTTTTACTTGGATTTTGGAAATAGCACGGAAAAAATCATTTAAATTTAAATCTTTTTCGATGCACATAAAAGGAACCGGGCCCATTTGACCAAAATGTGTGTGCCTGTTCTTAAATTTACAAAACCACAAAAACTCTAAATGATAACTGACATGATGTGACGTAAAACTAAGCAGAGGTACATACAATAAAATTCTACAAACGCTGCTACACTTTAATCTCGAAGATCATTATCAAATAACCAACAGAAAAAATCAAGATGAGGTTATAAAGTTCAATAAAAAAAAAGGTTCTTCTAGATCACCGATTGTAGTCTGAAAAATTAGCACAATATTATCTTGTAGGGTTCATTTTGTTAATTCTGCTCCACATGCTTGTGATGATGTGAAGCCGCACAGCGGACCACGGGCCATATGCTTATTAAGTTCAACTCTTTAGATAAATTAAATCAGATTTAAGAGTACTCTAAGTTTTTTTTACACGGGGGATACGTTCCACTTTTACTACGAAACCGTGTAAAAAAGATTAAATAGAATTGATAAATTCACATGCATCAACATTTTAATTTGCTTTGACTTTATTTGCATGTGTTACCTTTCAATGCAATGATCAAAACACAGTATATAAAATTTTGAGTATTTACACAAAACATTGTGATTGTTTTGATAAGCTTCCATATGCTTACTTTTTGCTTAAAACGTAATATGTGATTTTAAATTGGTCGACAGATTCTGGAGTTATCACCGAAAGCGAACCGTGTAAAAAAAAAGTGTGAAAAAGACCTAAGTGTACTTCTTTGTTAAATCCTGGAGAGTGTGAGCGGCAGTGATGTCCATATCCTCAGTGTGGTAGAGAGAGATTTTATTTTTTCCACACACTCTTCATACCTCAACGAGAGCTCTTCTCTCTTATTTATATTCACCCCCGTGTTTGCAAGCGTGTCCTCGCCAAGGTGTACGCGGCAGTGATCTGAGGCGAGAGGACGTGGGCGAAGCCATATGAGAGCACGCGAGAGCGGTCGTTTACAAGAGAGAGTGATTCACTAACTCCAAGCAATCCCTTCACAGGCGCACACTTTCACTCTGTCTATTTTTCACCGAATAGAAGCGATTCTAATCTTTCTTCTTATTTTCTAGCTACTTGTTTGTTATTTTTACCCGAACCATTCTTTTCATTCCCGCTATTTGGTGGCTACCCGTTAGTATAGATATACCTTCCCAAAATATTCAAGTTAAACTCTAAGCTTACGCTTATATTCTGAAACGGAATTTCTATATAGTGAAAGAGTGATCAAATTTAAACCAAAATGCTAATGAATCATTTCAAAACATTCAGTGATGAATTATACAACTATGAATTAAAGGGCGATACGGTCAAAATTTGGTCAATATCAACTTGACGTATTTCTTCAATTTTGCATTTAAAAAACCTGAACACCCCTCATTTTGAAGGTGTGTCTGTGTAGAATGTTGCTCCTATTTTGATTTTGGAATTCACTCTTCAGTTGTCAAAATGCCGTCCAAGCTAGAAGAGCAGCGTATCAAAATTTTGCTCGCGCATCGCGAAAATCCGACCTACTCGCACGCAAAGTTGGCAAAATCGCTAAAAGTTGCCAAATCAACCGTTACAAATGTAATTAAAGTGTTTGGGGAACGTTTGTCGACAGCCAGGAAGTCTGGAGCGGGGGAAAATCGAAAACCGGAAGCCGCTGAGACGACAAACAGAGTTGCCGGTAGTTTCAAGCGAAACCCTAACCTATCTCTCCGAGATGCTGCAAATAAGCTGGGTGTGTCGTCTACAACCGTGCATCGAGCCAAAAAACGAGCCGGACTATCGACTTACAAGAAGGTGGTGACTCCAAATCGCGATGATAAACAAAATACAACGGCCAAAGCGCGATCCCGGAGGCTGTACACGACGATGCTGACAAAGTTTGACTGCGTGGTAATGGACGACGAAACCTACGTCAAAGCCGACTACAAGCAGCTTCCGGGACAGGAGTTTTATACGGCAAAGGAAGGGAAAGGTAGCAGATATTTTCAAGCACACGAAACTGTCAAAGTTCGCAAAGAAATATCTGGTTTGGCAAGCCATCTGTACCTGTGGCTTGAAAAGCAGCATTTTCATAGCTTCCGGGACTGTCAACCAAGAAATTTACGTGAAAGAGTGTTTGAATAAACGTCTGCTGCCTTTCCTGAAGAAACACGGTTGTTCCGTACTGTTTTGGCCGGATTTGGCATCTTGCCATTACGGTAAAAAGGCCATGGAGTGTTACGCCGCCAACAACGTGCAGGTGGTTCCCAAGGACAAGAACCCTCCCAACACGCCAGAGCTCCACCCAATTGAGAAATACTGGGCTATTGTCAAGCGGAACCTAAAGAAAACAAAAAAAACTGCTAAGGACGAGCAGCAGCTCAAGGCAAACTGGCTTTCTGCGGCGAAGAAGGTGGACAAGGTGGCTGTACAAAATCTGATGGCAGGGGTCAAGCGTAAGGCCCGGCAATTCGGTTTGGAAAGCGGAAGCCTAACTGAATATTTTTCCTGAATTTAATACTAATTGAACTTGAAAAAGAAATTTAATTTGATTTTTAAATAAACGATTTCACCGATTTACACGCGTTTTCCCTTGACCAAATTTTGACCGTATCACCCTTTATATATCACTGAAGATAAAAATGAATCAGATAAACAAAAGTCCAACGAAAAAAAATTCCAGGAAGTTATGTTCAAGATGCCGACCACTAGGTGCTCGTTCGTTATACATATTGAATTGCCTACAATAACGTTTCTTCTTCCCTAGAAAATTGAGAGCCGCCGTTTGGAAACCAAATACATTCATCCCAAAGGAATCTTAAATTACACAAAAAAAAATACACAAACATAATTCGACGCTAATGTTCATCATCCCAGCTAGCACAAAGTGAATCAATTACCTTTCCCCATCGTAATGTACTATAATGCGTTTTACTGTCATAATTTAAATAACAGAACGAAGCTCATAATGGAAGTGGAAGGGACATTCTTCTAGTCTTTGTCATCCCTCGAACGACACTCCTCGGAACGATACTCAACTTGGACTCTTAAGAATGACCGACGACGACGACGACGACGACGACGACGGAGGAAAACTCTGTGAGCGGGACTTCCGGGAAAAACTTTCCACCCAACCGAAAGGAACATGATATTGTTTCTAAAACTTTCAGACAGTTGCCAAGAGGAAACCCCTTGCAGGAAAAGCCCCCGGAGCGCGCGTTGCAGTTTACAACTCGGTTTGCACAGTCCGTTGCGAGTGCATTATCGACCGGTGACAGTGGAATCCGTGCTGACGTTTAAATGGCTCCTGGAGAAGCGTGCTGGCTGGCGGCTGATGGTGTTGGTGGTTTTGAAGAGCAATGATACGGAGTGAAGTTTGCTCTCGGAGCTAATCGACGTTTGCTGAAGGAGGAGGAACTTTAAAAAAAAAAACCAAAACAAATCATAAAAAACTGAGACAAAACATACATGTTACACGAACTTCCACCTTAGGCTAATGCTAGTCAGAAACACTTAAATGGGTTTCATAAACTCCAGATCACGTACAGACAACATATTTCGAGCAGGTACATCTCCTTTACTCTATTTATACTGCCATTTACCGAGAGACTGTTGATTTGTTGCTCGTAAATATCGCCTTCTACGGCGCTCACCTTTGCAAACGAGTCCGCTCTCTCATTGCCCAGAATCAAACAATGAGAATGGATCAATACAAAGATAAGAGTGGCCTAAGGGAGCGACTAGTCTCTATACAACTAAGCCTATCCGTGAGAATGAAGTACTGATCCGGTGATACTGGGGCAAACATTTCTAGCAAAAAGTGTATTGTTACTTATTAAGCGACATATACGGCACAAGGATGTGACCAGTCACTTCGTTTGCTCACTCAATCCTTAGCATTTTTGCCAATCCTTAGCATTTTTGGATATAAATATTCTAAAAATGAAACATCATTAGCTAGCAGCAAAGGACCTAAAAAAAAAGAAGAAAACCTCAATGTTATGTAACGGATTATTCATACCTTAAAATAAATTCTTAAACTACCACAAACTATGATGTAGAAGGAGATGTTCGCTCATCACCATGAGGCACCAAGAGTGAACATTAATGTTTTTTTGCAAGAATGAAAGATATGAAGAGAAAGTGTTGAAATTTCCGTCAGTGTTCGGCAGGTTGGTAATAGAACAGATTGGGAAACTAGGAGAATTTACTACTACTAATACGCTCAAAATAGTTTTTTTAATATAATCTTTGTTTTAGAGTGAAAGTGAATAGAACAGATTTTTTTTTTTGGATATTGAGCGAAAGAGCATGTGTCCAGTGGCACTCGAACCATGGACGTCATCCTTTACCTAACACTGCGGGATAGGTCGACGAACGGACAAGTCCGCCACCTCAGGCAAAAATTGACGCATGGAAAGACGCTCATGTACCACTGATGGCTTGTGATAGTTGTTCTAGCGATATATTATGTGCACTCTGTTTTGATGAGCACATGTGAGAGGAACTCTCTCCTTTTCTTGGGTTTGTTTTGATTCGCAACATCTGAGATCACTCAAGTTTTTCTCGTCGTCTCTAACGTAGAGACCTCGGAGAGAAACACCGTAAAGCGTTGCGATACTGATCCCCAAAAGTATGGTAAATGGTTACCACCGTTTATGGTTTTTACATACTTTAACTGTTATGTTATGTATTCTCCGTGCGTGGAGTAACGACTATGATACAGAAGGAGATGCCCTTTTGCTCAATTTTCCACACATCTTTTCCATTTTCAACCTGCTGTACACTGACGGAGCTTTAAACACTTTCTGTGCATATCTTTTATTATAGCAAAAACAATAATGGGCGCTCTTGATTACTCATGGTGATGAGCGAACATCTCCTTCTACATCACTAATCTTATATGTTTCACTGATTTGCTGCAGCCGGGTGACGAAAGTATGTTACCCCGTATACCGACAAGAAGTGGAGCTAAACTATGATGTCACGTTTCACAGTGATTCCAAGGCTGATAAAAGTCGAAAAATCGACTTCCACATTCTACAATATGTAGGTATATATATTTTTGTAATTTTGTACACTAGGTATTTGAAATTTCTTTTTCCAAAGTTTCCTGTGAATTGGATGAAAATTGCGCTCACTACAATTTTTCAAAGTAAAGGTCCTACATGATCATGGTTTTCTACTCCCATTTAAAATGTATGGAGAATCGGAAAAAAAAAAAAACTTCAACCATGTTTTCAAATATGAGCACACCAGCAAACATACTCCACACTACACGGCGGGACTATTTAACTTACTTTTGAATCGTTTTGGACTAACTTTCATCAAAAATGGAGTCACTCAAATATGAGTAAATGTGACTGGGATTGACAAGTCGAAATATCTAAGACACTGACTTAAAACCCGGTCGACGTTGCGAATCAAAACAAACCCAAAAAAGAGAGAGTTGCTCTCCCATGTGCACATCAAAACAGAGTTCATACAAACTTGCTCGCGTACGAACACGTTACTTTTGCCTGTTGAAGTCGGGGATTCGCCCGTGCCTCGACATACCTTGCATTGGGATGTTAGGCAAAAGCATCGTCCTTGGTTCGAGTACTAGTTTATCCATGCCCTTTCGCTCAATTTTCAATACTTCTATTCTATTTCCAACCTACCGTACACTGACGGAACATTCAACACGTTCACTTCATATCTTTCATTCTAGCAAACACACTCAGAAATTATGAATTTTACTCGAGACCTAATTCATGTATGTAAATAGTCCGGGAACATAAAGTCGGGGAATGTAATAATCGAGGAACGTAAAGAAAGATTTCGTG
Organism: Aedes japonicus; assembly: GCA_034211315.2. Taxonomy (NCBI): domain Eukaryota; kingdom Metazoa; phylum Arthropoda; class Insecta; order Diptera; family Culicidae; genus Aedes; species Aedes japonicus. The sequence continues at coordinate 37,789 of JASCZW010001982.1, forward strand.
TAAAATTATGTCTCCTGAAACTGAAACATACGCAATTCGACAAAAGATGTGTTCAGTTGAATTTATTTTCTCATCTCTTTCAACACATTCTTATGTGCTAAAGGACACTTGCATGTGTCGGTCTCAGGGACAGAAATTTACACGAGATTTTGGTAGTGGGAACATTACCATCCACTCTTGGTGCCTCATGGTGATGAGCGAACATCTCCTTCCACATTATAATCGTTACTCCACGCACGGAGAATACAAAACATAACAATTAGAGTATGAAGCATGGTTGATACAATTCAAAAATTACTTGAATCTAAACATATTTCGTGGTTGAAACAAAAATATGTTTTATATAGGTATCAACGATCCAGATTGTTCAATCCCCCGTCGTTTTTTTCCATGTATATATTTGGTTGTTTATCTGTCGGGCTGCTTTTGTTCAAACAGTGTTGTAATTAATTTGGGAAGTTTTTGTAAAATTTAAAAAAAAATTACAACTTCAACCAAGTGCCGAGGCTTTCAAAAAAGTCCCGGGAATTTAGTTGAATCACAGTGAAGGTAAAAGAACTTATGAGAACTGGGAAACGCCAATTACAGAGAACTTCAGTGAAGTCTCGAGAACTTTAATAAAGTTCCAAATCAGCAAAGAAGTCTCAAAAATTTCAGATAACCCTCTTTAATTTCAGAGAATCCAGGAAATTCAGAGCAGTCCTACAAACTACAGATAAATCCTCAAAACTTCGGAAATCGATTCACTGAACTTTAGAGAAGTCCTCGGAACTCAAGATCATTGATATGCTGCAGGTCTTTAAAATAATTTATGAACAACATAACATAACTGGTAACATTCAAAATATCAGAGATACGCGCCTTGAATGGATGATACATACAAAGACTAGAAAATAGTTCCAGATTATTGTGAAATTTTTAGATAATATTTAATGAACTTATCCAAGGTCTTTCATATTTTTTAGCTCCATGGAATGAATGCTGAGCAATTTGGATCATAAAACAATATCTGACAGGAGGGATTTGAATTGATGGTTCATCATAATCTTGGCTTTATGACGTTCCTACTGAGACTTAACGCCTGCACCTAAGTTGAAGAACTAAGTGTTCTAGATGCACGTTCTCAGTTATTTATTGATATTTTTCAATGCCATGTAAATTTTTGCATTAATATGATTGTGTGGCAATTATAAGCCACCTCCAGCATGGTTTTGTCTTTGTAGCTGCGCCTTTGCCGACTGAGATAAGGAGGAGGACTTTGATTGTCATTATACTGTAAAATGCGTTAAATCGCTGTTCATCTTGAAGTCTTGAAATATAAGACTTTCTCTAAATCTTTGACACCCTGAAGGAAAAGTTTCTGAGTAAACTGGTATCTAAAAAACGGAACGTTATATGAACTGTTGATCTATTTAAGACATTCAAAATAATTTCTAAACCATCCTGCAGTCTTGAAAAAAACCTTAAAAGGATTTCCTTGAGTTTTTAGATATCTTGAAGGTCTCTGAAATAAATTCTGAGCAATCTGTTAATATTTACACAAAACAAATTAGTTTTAGCTACTTGGCCGAACTGCGTTTGATTAAATTTTGAAAGATTTATTATATTCTGTTCAGGGCACCGTTACAAGCATGGAAACGATCAACAGCAATAAGCGAAATGGTTCGGGAATAGTTTGTGATTATGTTTCATCATTCGTTAACAGAATCACGATAACTTGAACAGATTTTTTTCTTTCATAACGATTTTTGTTATCTGTATGATTTGGTTTATTTTTTTCTGTGTATGAATTTGCTCATTTTTGCCACTTACGAATTTCCAGAGTGTCAAATAAATTATTTGCTAGACGTGAGTAAATATATTTGACAAAGATTATCACACTATTTGACAAATTACCAAATAATTGCAATGACAAACACAAACCAAACATTTGCCATAGTATTTTTTGGTCAAATATATTTGGTAATCACACGTGGGTCAAATATATTTGATCAAATGTGATCTGATCTGATCTTATGTGATTTCAGCTTAATGCTAATGCTACATTTTTACAATCTCCGACGACGTTGTTCAGCTATCGCACTCAGCAAGAATCACGAAACATAAGCACTAGTGCGGTCCTCGCACATAGTGTTACGTGGCATTGATCGCAGGCGAGAGCACGTGGGCGAAGACAGATGAGAGTACGTGAGAGCGGTCGTTTGAAAGAGAGAGAAATTCACTCTCTCCAAGCAATACCATCGCAGGCGCACATTTTCACTCTGAATTTTTATCACCGTATAAAAGAGCACTGTTGGAGAACGGAGTACTCACTTCGAAAGACCACGACCTTTCCTCCAACGCTCGATATTCGACCTATACCCTTGTAGAGATGATTTGGGTTGCGGTGTCCAATTTGGGTTTCTTTTTTTGGATCCCTTGGTTGGCCCGTGGCCTAGGGCTTCAAGGATTGGCAGATACGGGTAACCGATTAATTGTCCAAAAACACTCGCGGTTACATCACAAATTACAATGGTATTTCGAACACTACATTTATTACAAAACACTACATTTACTACTAACATATACTGACTTAATTTATTGCAGGCAGGGTAATAAAACATCAATAAAAATGGAAAAAATAGCAATAAAAATATGTGTAATTTTCACTTAATTTTTAAACACTGTTCAAACAAAAAAATAACAATTCGCACTAGAAAAACTTAAAATAGCAATAAAAAATTGATAATTCACTTTCAATAATTCAAAAGTGACCGGTAAAACTTTCAAAAAAAGCAATGGAAATTAGTATAAACGCCATAATAAGCTGATAATTTTCCAGTAATACATAATAAGTTACCTAGCGGTATATGACATAGTGACAGATAGTCTTCGAAACATTTCAACTCTTTCCACAAAATCGCAACTTAAAAAAACAAAACATTAGTAAAAAAAATATTAAAGACTTATTTTTGTGTTTACATAGTATGGAAAGATGAATACTAGTCGAATACTTGGCAGATGTAAATAATACACTATGGATAAGATCTACTCAAATTTCTAGGTTTTTTACTCATACAATTCAAGATACAAGATAACAAGATATACAAGATTTTCTGTGTGCCATTTTTATCGAATACACCTAACTGTTTGTTGTTCTGTACACTGTAAACTGTAAAATGCTTGTTTTTTTTTTCTGCAGAAACTCGATCAGTACTGTGAGGAAAATAAAGGCTAAGAGAGAAAAAAAACTGAATTCTAATGTAACAAACGGTGAAAAACCAAAACAACGAACGTGGAAGATTCGAACTTAGCCGTTTTCTAACGCTCTGGGCAATGAAAAACTTCACCCTGAGCAATGCAAAATCCTATCTAGTTCACAAACGCACAAAGCCGTGAGTCCGTGAACAGTGATGAGAGAAGTGGAAGGTCATCGACTTCGAAAACTGACGAAAACATCAACAAAATCAAAGAATGGAAGACCGTAGACCGCAAATTAACCATAAGGAAGATAGTGGAGGAGTTGTAAATCGATTTTGAATCCGTTCAATACATTTTGATCTGATATTGGCATAAGACGTGTCATTGGAAGCCATCCCAAGTAACAATTTTAATTTTATTCCAGCCGACAGCCTCCTGCATTGTTGATTAAACTACATTTTAAATGTTTCGTCACCAGCCTCCTCTACATCTAAAACTGACACGTACAAGTGCTCCTCTATGACGTTGTAAAAACATATTAATAAAAACTTTACAAGACCATAAAGATTTTGAAAATGTTCTAGTGAAAATTGTAATGACCACTTGAGAACCTTCTTAAAACCAATTGGCTGCCATCAAAACCAGCATAGGGCTGTCAAACTTCAAGGTTATATCGTGGTTGGTTTTTGTTGTACTGCTTTGTTCGATTCTCTGCTCTTCTGATTCATTAAGCGGGAAATTTTGTTTGATAGTAAAATATCCAAAACAAATTGATTTCTTTTCACAGCGTTTCAATGCTCCAATGCTTTTTTTTTGTGTTTGTTGATTCTACGCCAAAAAAAAAATGCTCCAAATCATATGCGCAGCTAATTTTATGGTGAATATTGGTACGATAAGAGCCGAAAATTAATGCGCCTCGGAACTAATGCGAATTAAAATCTATAAAAACAAAATTAAAACAAATATATTCGATAAATTAATCATGAATTTCCAAAAAAATTATGGACTAAAATAAGGTTATCTAAAAGAATGCCAAAATTGGTCTCTTATCTACAGTTCATTTGAATCACATTTGAAATTTGGTGTTTTTATTTTTCCACATTTCATTTATTTCATATATTTCAATTGGAATTGGATTGGAAAAAAATCACTGTTTTGGGAAAAAAAAAACAATTTATCTTCGCAATGGCTACTATAAAACTCTTTGGTCATTGGAAAGGCTACACAATGCCAATTTGCCATTTAATGCATTTACTGGGGGGGAAAATGGTTTTAAAATGCTTTTACAACTGACCATAATAGGATGAGTCCTAAAACGGCATTTCAAAACAGCATTTTACAAGTTCATAGAGTCAAAATAAAACCTTTGATAGGAGTAAAAGGAATTTTCGAAGACATGGTTCAAAGATTGCTGTAAAGAAGCTGTGTATGTTCTCATAAACCTGACTAAAAGTTTAAACCTATTGACACTTCGTGGTACCATAATTAAATCAAATTGATTTCCAGTGGTTTCTTTAACAAAACTTAATAAAGCTCGATGGTTTTGTCAATGTTACTTGGGCTTATTTGTGGGCAAACAACTCGTGAGCATTTGGCTAAAAACGAAACGAATACCATTCAGAAACCACCGAATTCACCTGATTTGGCTGTTTGCGACTTTTTCCATTTTCTGTCGAATCAAGAAAACGCTCCGAGGAACGCATTTCTGCACCCGAGATGAGATCATGATAAAATCGAAGATTCCTCTGATGACCATACCGCAAATGAATATAAAAAAATGTTTCGAGGATTGGATCAAGTGCTGGCATAAGTGCGTTGCAGTTGATAGGGAGAACTTTGAAGGGGGACAGCATCGATTTGGATGCATAAACTTGTATTGTTAAATAATGCTCAGTCACTAGAAAGCTAACGGAACATGTATTATCACATGCTTTAAGTACTTGTTTTGATTAAAGCTTATTATTTCCATTTTATTCTTATTCTCTCAAACCTGAGTTTCGAAAACATAGCCAGATAGCTCCCCTCCAGGGTAAATAGTCACATATTTCACACTTCAAGATACCACATCGTAAAGGGTGTTTCGATCAAAATTTGGTCGACTTAAACTTGAAGCATTTCCTTTCATCGTACATAAAAAAAAACATTGCACACCCCTCATTTTGAAGATGTGTGCGTGTAGCATCATGCCTCTACTTTGATTTTGGGATTAGTACTTCAGTTATCAAAATGTCGTCGAAGGAAGAGAAGCAACGCATCCAAATGTTGCACGTGCATGGCGAAAATCCAAACTACTCTCACGCCAAGTTGGCGAAATTGTTGAATGTGGCTAAATCAACTATTTCCAACGTATCAAAAGTGTTCGGTGAACGTTTGTCAACAACCAGGACAGCTGGATCGGAGGGAAATCGAAAGCCGGAGGCCACAGCGACGACAAAAAGAGTTACCCGCTGTTTCGAGCGGAACCCGAATCTCTCCGTCCGAGATGTCGCAAAGAAGCTTGGAGTGGCGCCTTCAACCGAGGATAGAGCCTTAAAACGAGCTAGACTGTCGACTTACAATAAAGTTGGTGACTCCAAATTGCGACGATAAACAAAACACGTCTGCCAAAGCACGATCGCGAAAGTTGTTCACAACGATGCTGACAAAGTTTGATTGTTAAACAGCTTCCTCGACATGAATTTTATACGGCAACCGGACGGGGAAAGGTGGCACATATTTTTAAGCACATTAAACTGTCAAAGTTCGCGAAGAAATATCTAGTGTTGCAAGCCATCTGTACCAGTGGCTTGAAAAGCAACGTTCACATTGCGACCGGAACCGTCAACCAGGGAATTTATCTGAGCGAGTGCCTAGAAAAACGTCTTCTGCCTTTCCTGAAGCGACACAATTGTTCCGTTCTATATTTGCCGGATTTGGCATCTAGCCATAACGAAAAAAATGCCATGGAGTGGTATGCTGCAAACAACATTCAATTGGTGCCCAAAAACAAGAGCCATCCTATCACACTTGAGCTCCACCCAATTGAACAATATTAGGCCATCGTCAAGCGGAACCTTAAAAAGACTCAAAAAGCTGTTGTGAGCTAGAAACAGTTCGAGGCAAACTGGTGTTCTGCAGCGAATAAAGTGGACAAGGAGACTGTACAAAATCATATGGCAGGTGTTAAATGAAAGCCCAGTAATTCAAATTCGGTAAAAAGAAAGCTTAGTTGAATACTTTTCCTGTATTCTGTATTACTGAACTTGAAAAATTAAAAGAATTTGACTTATCAACAAAAACTATGATTGGCTCACACACATTTCTGTTTGACCAAATTTTGATCGAAACACCCTTTAGTTCTAGACATAAGCATCGTAGTTCTAGACATAAGCATCGTATCAAACATTAAGTTCAATTGATAAGGTTGAGATCATAAATAAATTTAACTTTCTACGAAGAAGGCTCAACCATTGGCGAAAAGACCATCACAGTTACCAAAGCAGACAGAGACAAACAGTCAAGCGAAATCTATTGCCTGCAAAGTTAAAAAGAAACAGATTCTAAAAAGTATCCGACCAACTCCCGCTGGGTTATCAACAATCAACAAAAAACTAATCAATCTATCTGTTCGCACCACAAAACATCGAAATTATTTTCCTCCCACCGAGATGAGCTGCTGATTGTTCTGACGAAAACAGACGCCGCCGGTTGGCCGTTCGTCGTGGGTCAATTTACCGTGCATCTAAGTAACAAATGGGATCACTTTGGCAACGAAAGTTTTCCTCATTAATTTTTCTTTCACTGGCTTCGGAATTCTCGCCGCCCGCCCCTGGCTGGTGTCCAAAATTTCAGAGAGGTGCCAAAACCAGAACCACATAAAATTTCTACTAATCACAGCTCCACACTTTCGGTCGACTTTGACGGAGTATGTGTTGTGCGCCCGTGAGGGAGGCAGGGGACGAACTTTTGTCATCTACGTAATAAGTTCTCGTTTCGCTTCAGAGATTTCGCCGTAAACTTGGTTCTGGCAAAAACGAACGAGAAGGTCTAAGTTAGATGGAATGTCCAAAAGAAAAGAAAAAAAAAGAGGAAAATAACGAAGATTCTTTCTCCACGTGGAACACGCCAAGGTGAAACAGTTCGCTGGACAGGCTACGCACACATACACACACCGGCTGACTTCTGTATCCTTTGTTGTCGCTGGGAGCATCAAATTTTGCTTCAAGGGGATGATAATGCGGTTTGATGAATTTTACGCTTGACGGGTCGAAAGGTATCCTCGGCAGTTCCATCTCCGTCTCCGCCCTGGTTAAGAAGATTTAATCAGCGTTGGGCCGCGTCGGGGTTAAGGGTGGGCAACCGTGTGTGATTTGTGGTTTGTCAGTGTTCCACCTTAAAACGACGAGTTACGGCTGGATATACTATATGGGGAACATGGAAAAGTGAAATCACAAACCGTGAGAACCCTTCGAATCAATCTCGCCGGTTGCGCATTCCAGATTGGGATTTTGTTCTACATTTGTGACTACCCTCGTTGTCTATCTTCGAGCTTTACTCGGAACCAGGGCAATGGGATCAAACGATGAATTCGTTGCTTTTGTTCCGATGAAATTGAAGATGATGGTAATTTTAATACACATTTACCTGGAACGAAGCAAAGAGAAAACAGAAAGTTAGACTCCGGTTACTAAAGGGGATTCGGCGTACCGGTTGTGGTCCAAAAGGAAGTTTATTACAACAGTGAAACCAAGTTTTTCCAAGAACAATAATAATGCATTTTCCAGTTCAAATCAGCAGCCTATAGGCGGGAATCTGTTTAGGTAACAAATTAAGTTTTATAACCAGCTTGGTTCGTTTTATTGCAATCCAGTTACGAACGGTTGGATGGACTAATTTGTATGATTTCTGTTGATACTATCCGAATTGTGGCGGAATATAAATTATGTCAAAAAAGTACATCCACTCCGGGAGTTATACAGTAGTTTTCGGTATTTCATGATGATAGTGATGATGATGATGCTGTGAACTACCATCTAATGTAGCAAGGCAACTTCCTGTAGCACTAGACTGTTTTTATTAAATTAGTTGATCCAGGTTGTACTGTGGTAAATGTGTTGCATAATGTTCCTGTATGAAGGGCAAACAACCATTGGTGGAACAAGACAATTAGTCTGGAGGGGGCCTGGAGGGGACCTGTCCGAAATATTTTTTTTTCGTTTATAGGAATATTGAAAACAGCGACGAATGTAGCGTTATTGTTGGGGACAGGTTATTTTAATTGATAAATCAAAACAGGTTTAATCGAATAATTAGGTCTATTCTGCGCCACTGTGAGTCGAGATGCCTTAAGAGAATGTAGTCTGTACACTGTAGTCACCTTACTTAATTCTCTTGAAAATTCTCAACTCATCCGAGGTGGAGGATAGACCTGAATCTATATAGAGTCAAGTTTGAATAAAAAATCATGGCTGAGAAGCTCCACTTGCATCCAGCTGAGCTTATGAGAATAGAAGTTTACACCTGGAGCAACCTTTATAGATAGATTGGGTGTAATATCTACTTTTAATTCCGCTCGCAAGGTTTCCAAAGTTATATTTAACTTTTTATGTATGTATGTATGTATGATATGTACTACCACCCATTGTAGCACGGCAACTAAGTCCGACAGCAATGGGCTCTCCTTGCTGTTAGACTTGATCAAGCATTAATAACCACTGATTATCCTAATTATGCCATTGTATGAAGGGCCAAAATCGTGTTGGGTGAATCGATAGGCAACATCACTTATACGTATCCCCAGGGATATAAAAAATCTCCTTCCAACAACAAGATTGAACAATTGGTCAAAAGAGCAAGCCATCTAACATGAGGATGCCCCAATGGGCGGAGAGAAGAGCCCGCCCTCTATTCAAAAACTGTTAGCAATGGTGAATTGGCAATCCCACTCTCCCCATCCAGAGTGCTTCAATAGGGTGCTTTGATAGTCCCTTCCATTTCCGTGAAATATTTATATAATATTGTATATATTTATGTAAATGAAAAATACTGCAATCACTCGGTATCTATTATTTATGTCTCCATTCGGTTGATCCTGAAATGCAAGACATGTTGTAAAGTGTTTAGGTGTAGAGGTCTGTGGTTTGCGCATGAGCACGTTTTCGTTCATTTTCAGTGATAGCTGCAATTTCCCAAAATCTTTATTAGAGACATCCTGAAAAAGTTTGTTAAATTTTACAAAATTAACAATTATACATTTTTATTTACTGTTGCCATGGTCACTATTTGCTGCTTTATGTTGATTTTCTAATAGCAATCCGCTATTAGTTTTACTGTCCTATTAATTATTGCTCCTGTGTTGAGAAAACAGGGAAGATTTAATTGACAGGGAGTTAAAGACAGGGAGTTAAACATAAAAAAACAATAAGCAATGTTCAAATCATCTATCAAGTAAAATCAATAGAACAATACCATCAAATACAATGATATTGTGAGTTATGATACAGTTATGACCAAAATTGAACTGTAAAATCAGACACAAGCCAAATGGCAAATAGTGCTGCACAAATCTGATCAGCTCAGATTTGAAAAAAGGTCCATTTGCAAACCGGAAATTAAAAATACATTAGGTAAAAAGTACTAGAGCCTACGACAGATTCCGTGCAGTGGTAAACGTGGCTGCTACTTGGCACCCCAGTGGGTCTGGGTTCAATCCCAGCCGACGTCGGTGTTTTTTTCTGAGGTGAAACAATCTGGTAACGCCATTCTTTGGAAGGGAAGTAAAGCCGTTTGTCTCGGTTCATAGTCATGAGTCGTTAGGTAGGGTCCAGGTGGTGAAGTAGTCTCCCTGGCGTCGGTGATTGTCACCATGTGAGGAAATAGGCCGACGGAGAATAAATAAATATTGAAAAAAAAAGATTTTGTTGCAGTTTCTTTTATTCAAGGCACTTGATAGTTCTAAATCATAATTGTGATTGGACATATAAGACATTTTAATTAAAAGTGTATATTATCTATTAGCTGAAATTTTAATTTTATTTTATATTAAAATGAAATCACATAAACACACGTAATGATAAAAATGATAATGATGATGATAAAGAAAAATAAATGGTTATGAATAAACAATGTCCTATAAGATAATACATATAGTGAAGGGATATTATAATATGAGCTGAAATTATATGTGTGCCGACTGCTGTTTTGTTGCAATTGTAGGCAAACTTGCGCATCCATTATGGTCCAGAAAATGTATGCAATGTATGACAGCCATGAGAAAAAAAATTGAATTTTAAATTTTAAATTATTGTATAATACCTGATGACCTGGAAGACCCGAAAGATATGAGAAAGGAAATTTATGATATGATTTCCCGGTGTCACCCCCTCACTCTGTTGTTGTCAGATTGACAAAATTGCCCAGGCTACGCAAACCAGCGTCTCCATATTTCAGCTGGCAGTCTTTTGTGATCATATGACTCGTGGAGGCGTGAGGTAGGAACTTGTGAGGACCGGAGGTCGGTCGCACCCTCCTTAGAAGTTGTCAACCCAAGTAACAATTCAAGTTTTATTGTGGTTTTATAGCACACTAGAAGGCTAAATCGTGGTCTTCAGAACCCTCATAAAACCAAATTTGTTACTTGGGAACTCACCATTTAAAGCCCAGTTGTATTTAACTTTTTATGGCGCAAAAGTTTCGAACGACAGTTCCTCATGCTTGCAGGTTTCGTTGTATTATATTTAGAGCATCTCATAATGGTCTATAAACTCCTGCCAATTTGCCTTATCTAAATGCAATAACGAGTCAGCTGACTCAGCAAACGGCATGTTGTTGAACATCTTCTCCAGATGTCCTACAACATTGTCGATTACCTATTAAAGAAACAAAAAAAAGCACAAAATATCTGAACTGCCGGTAATCGCAAGTCAGTCCCATCTGAATTTTTATCAGTTTTCAGTTAGCATCATGAATCAGTTGATATATTATCTTTGTTGCTATTAGTGTACTCTTTACTTATCACAGTTCCTTTATTGATTATGAACTCTCCATGAAGCATGCTATTCAAGGAGTTCCAGATCAATTCAGACCTGTTTTTATTCCCATATTTTTATTGAACATGTCAAATACAATAGAAGAATGTTCGCAGATGGGTCGCGCATTGATTAATCCACTGGTTTCGGTGTCTACTATGAATACTCATCTGTCTTCCGGGAATTTCAGGAACCTTGTTCCGTGTGTGATGCTGAACTGGCAGCAATCAATTTCGCATTGGGAATAGTTTCCGACATGCCCATAGACCATTATTTCGTCTTCTCAAATAGTCTCAGTTCTATTGAGGCTATGCAGTCGATGAAAACAGCGAGGCACTTATCTTATTTTCTTTCAAAAATAAGGGAAGAGATGTGTGTGTTAGTCGAAAGATCATGTAGATTTACTTTTGTATGGGTCCGCTCACATTGCTCAATACCAGGCAATGAGAAGGCGGACTCTCTAGCAAAAGTGGGCACGCGCACAAGAAGGCGAGATTTTCGAAAGAAGAATTTCACAAGATGAATTTTTCCCATTAGTACATTAATTATCGTTAAGGAAAAAACTTTTACCTCCATATTTTGCTTATCGACATTCGTGAGATCTTCGAAACTATTAATAAATCTGGGGAACCTATACTCTACTAAATTGTTCGTACAAGAGAAAATAATATCGTGAATTCTAAAAGGCACCTTTGAACAAAACTAATTATTCAGGACATTAAAGTGTTTCAAATTTTATGTTTCAACTTAACAGGCTCTACTGTATTTAACTGTCGCTATTATTTTCGAAATGAGTCTTTGGGTTTTAATATTAATAAAGTTGAATTATTAGAATTAAGAATTATTTAAGTCTAAGTGTGTGCGTTTGCTTCGAAATAATTCTTAACAAAAGCCCTGCGCTCAATTTTAAGCTACATCTACTTGGTTTCACAACCTGCCAAGCTCTCTCGGACCTATCGATACTTTCTCTTCACATCTTTGGCTCAAAAGGGCGAACACGAAATTATTGCGACACATTCAACAGGGCATAACTTTTTAACCATTGGGTAAAAATCAACCAAATTTTGCATACTTTCTCATTGATGTGTATTGTTTACATGCTGTCGTGCTGTCAAAGTCGTGTTTTTCGATTCAACGAAAATGGAGGTGAACCAACGCGAGTCGAGAGAACAAATTCTTTCGAAACACCTGGAGTTTCCTGACCTGTCGCACCGGCAGTTGGGAAAAATATTTAACATTCACCATTCAACCGTCTCCAGAGTGTTGAAGCGGTTCCAGGAGCGGTTGACGTTGGACCACGGCAAAGGAGCGGGAAGAAAACCGGGACCGGAGAACAAAAAACGGAGGGAAAGGTGAAGCGGATGATTAAAGCAAATCCCAACGTCTCAAGCCGTGATTTGGGTAAAAAGATCGGCATGTCGCAGAGCTACGTCCAGAATGCAAAGAAGAGAGCTGGACTACATACATAAAAGGTACAGAACTTCCCAAACCGCGAAGAGCGGCAACAATCGTCGGCTAAAACTCGGGCACGGAAGCTCTACGAGAAGATGCTGATAAAATATGGCTGCTGTGTGATGGACGACGAAACGTATATAGAAGCCGATTTTAAGCAAATTCCACGGTTGGAGTTTTTCACCGGCAAGAGCAAGTTATATGTGGACGACAAATTTAAGAAGAAGAAAATGTCGAAGTTCGCCTCCAAATATCTCATTTGGCAGGCCATCTGCTCTTGCGGACTGAGGAGTGAGCCTTTCGTGACAAAGGGCACAGTAAATGGCGAGATCTACAAATCTGAGTGCCTCAAAAAGCGGTTTTTGCCGTTCTTGCAGCATCACGACGTAGCTCCGCTATTTTGGTCAGATTTGGCATCATGCCACTATTCTAAAAGTGTCCTGGAGTGGTATGAGGCCAATTCTGTCCATTTTGTTCCAAAGGACATGAATCCACCAAACTGTCCGGAGCTGCGCCCGGTGGAGCAGTACTGGGCAATGATGAAGCGGGAACTTCGGAAGAGCAAGAAGACAGTCAATGACGAGAAGGACATGTTAAGAAAATGGAAAAAAAAACTGAGAAACTGGTACCGGATGACACTGTAAAGACTTTGATGGAGGGCATCAAGCGAAAATGCGTTCAATTTTTCACTCAAGGCTCCATTGATTAACTTCTTTTGATTTTTGAAGTAAATATATGTATAAAACTACCCTAAAATTTTGGTTTGATTCTAAACATTATAAGAAAATTGGCATGACATTTTCGGTGTCGCAATAATTTCGTGTTCGCCCTTTAAAGTCAAAATAAAACCTTTTATAGAAGTAAAAGGAATTTTACAAGACAAAGTTTTAAGATCGTCGTAAAGAAACTGTGTAAGCTCTCATAAATCTGACGAAAATATATAACCTATTGGCACCTCTTGCTGCCATAATAAAACACAATTGATTTCCAGTGGTCTTCATAAAACTTCGATTAAACTTAACAAAGCTGGATGGTTTTGGCAAAGAAACATTGTTTGTGTAGTTTTAAATCATTGTTCACTTCGTTAAGAAATTATCATTAAGGTTTTATTTTGAACATTTAAACATTTAAATGAATTGAACTTAATTCATGTAAAATTTCCATGGAGAATTTCGAAAAAACAGTAAGAGAATACAAATCAACTACCAACCATTCGGTAGAGATGAATTGATGATGTATTTTGCATTTTAGAGAAAAATCTCTAAGTTCTCACTCCACAAACATTAAATAAACCTTAAGAAAACAACAAATTTACTGAAATATGAATGATAAATAACCTGGATTTTCTTGTAGTTAATGAATCTATACTCACATTTGAAATGTACAGAAAACTACCAAATCTACAACGTACAATACCGAAAACTTTCAATCCCTCACGACAAGTTTGCATCGATTAATCATACGATACACAGAATACAGACATCACCACTACGTTCAAAGGGCATAACTTAAGAACTTGAATATATTTTTGACACATCACACAAGAACCAATACAAAACTTAGTCAAAAAGAAAACTAAAAAAACAATACAAACAATCGCCCTTGTCATCAGAAAGGTTTACAATAACGAACAAAAACATCACAAACATTGGAGTGCAAACAAATCTACTATAAATACTTGATCTATTGCGATATTCTCTTCAAGTCGATCGCTCTAACGACTTTTCCAGAAAGTATAAGCACACCTTATTTTAATGGTCACTTTGAATATAATGAAATATTTCAACATGTTTTGGCTGCGTAAAAGTATCGTGCACAAATGGTGCACGTTGAGCGGACTCTTCTTGAGAAAATTGGCCAAGAAAGAGGGTGTACGCGTCGGAGCAGTACGATCTGCGATTCGAAAAAAAACTAGAGAACAGTGTACGTTTGAAGATGCGCCGAAGAGTGGTCGGAAATCCGGTCCTGTTAGTCCGGATATCTATAAAAATATCAGTGATGCCTACAAGCGAAAACCAGCGACTTCCGTTCGGGATGTTGCGAAAAAACTAGGGACCTCGTCGAGTAACGTCATGCGTGCCAAAGAAAGACTTGGGCTAAAAACATACCGAAAGCAGAAAAAACCCAAAAGGAACCCAAAACAGGCCGCGTTCGTGAAACCACGGGCCCGCAAACTGTACGATTCGTTATTGTGTAGAAATTCTGGGTATATAATAATGGACGATGAAACGTATGTGAAACAAGATTACTAAACGCTTCCCGGACCACAATTCTATACTGTAAACGAAGACAAAGACATCCCCGAAACGGAGAAGGCATTTTTACCGAAAAATTCGGTAAGAAGGTTATGGTTTGGCAGGAAATATGCGAGTGTGGTAAAACATCTAGTCCGTAAATCACAGCGGAGACGATGAACACTCAGAAATACGGTAAGGAATGTCTCCAGAAGCGATTATTGCCGATCATCAGGCAGCACGAAGGTCAAGTAGTGTTTTGGCCTGATTTGGCGTCATGTCATTACGCAAAGGAAACTTTAGAATGGTACAAAATGTACCATGTATGTTGCATGCCGAAAGACATGAATCCGCCGAACTGCCCTGAGATACGGCCAATCAAGACTTTTTGGGCTTGAACCAAAGCAAAGCTTCGAAAATTCATGAAACCAGCGGACGACTCCCAAAAATTTAAAAAAGATTGACCAAAAGTGGTACCACTGTGCAGAAGCTAATGGGTCATATTCGAAGAAAAGTTAGGAGTCTTGGCTATGATTAAATATTTTGATTAAACGAGAGTAAAATATCATATAAAACACACACACAAATATGGTTTGCCAAATAAAATTATTAAAACTAAAAAAACATGACTTTTTTGTTATTCTGAAAGTGTGCTTATACTTTCTGGAACAGTCTATACATTGAAGAAGCCTGTACGTTGCAGGCGAAACAAGCCTATCCTTCAAAGGATAAATATAAAAAAACGAGGGGGCTCTCTTGAAAACTAAAAGAATTCATGTTTTAATAATCAATGCTGCAGTAGAGTAGGTTTTTTTCAATTTTTTCTTAAAATTTTGTTTAAATACCTTCCACATGCGATTTTAATTGGTGAAATCATTGGTGGTTCAAAATTTATGTTTTTTAGGAAATACAATTTTCGGAATTAGTAATTTTTTGGACCACCCTAACTCAGAAACGGCCACCCTTATAAAGAAATAAAAAAATATCGGGATAAATATTTTTCGATTAAGAACAAAGCTAACAATTTTATTGCAATTCTGAGCGATGGGATATTTTATTTTTATTTAATTACTGAACTAGTATATATCGTTTAAAAGTTATATGTTGTTCAGTGACAAAAACTATTCTTTTTTTTTGTAGCTTTGACCTTCAAAATATTTGAAACTACTTCAACTAGCAGCTTGAAACTTGCCCAAGTAACACATAGCTGTCATAATTGGTCACAGCAACTTGATTGTGCCTTAATTGAGTCACTCTGAAGTAAATTTTACTTGTTTGAAACAACTGTGCTGCTGGGGTGAGATTTTTCTTAGACCATATGTGTACTATTGGTAGAAAAATCCAAAACAAGAATCGCTGAGAGTTGATTTTCGGATTTTTATCTGCCTCATATCTAATCCTGCAATGGCGGTTACCTTGGAATTCAAGCTGATGACAAACTTCCACTGGATTACCACAAACCATGTCCGGGTATGTCCATAACGCGACCCTGGATAGGGAAGGTCTATTAATTATGTCACGAAATAAGTGGGGAGGGGGGGGGGAGGGGGGTAAAACGTGACGATTCATAAAAAAAAATTTGAAGGGCCTCACAAAAAAACGTGACAGTGGGGGTTATAAAAAGTCAATTAATGCGTGACTTAATTAATGGACGTTCCCATACTTGATTCAACCCCCCGTGTACTTTTTGTCAAATTTCA